>JALBCR010003906.1:0-86828 GCA_030710515.1 Abscondita cerata | reverse complement strand
AACCAACTAAATTATATTTAGCAGAACGCAACGTCATCAGTTATGACGTCAAAAGCCTATGGAAATATTCTCGCCAGAATTTTTTTTCTAATTCAGTATTTATAGAATCAACCACTTAACTGACTACCAACTACAGCTGCAGAAAAGTTTTTTCAGTCAGGTTTTTTATCTGGCGTCTTGTAAACCTGTGATATTTACTACTGGCAGTTTTTACTATCAAAGACATGTGTATCTACATTCTAAGATAACATTTCCTCTTATCATTCTGTACCTATGTAATTTTCCGATCCTGCTTAAACCACAAAGGCAAATGTAATAAAATACAAATTAGATTAATTGTTAATGAAACAATTAGATTAAATGATCAAATGCTTTTTGTCTAGTAACTATACTACAACTTTTTAGATTTTTTGAAGCTCGAATATTGATGGCGCAATTAAAAGTTCTTCAAAACCAAGCAACCAAACATGTTGGTATGTCTTGAACTGGTTGTACTAAGCTTTGAACCACTTCTAAGCTTCTACTTAAAATGTAATAAAATACAAAATTAGATTATCTGTTAAAGAAACGATTAGATTAAAATGATCGTTGGTTTTTGGTACAATAAAAACATTTTATCAGATAAGGTACTGTTATTCGACTAAGAGGGCAACCCGTTGTATCTCACAAAGTATTTTCCGTACAACTTAGAGCAAAACAAAAGGTTACCTCTCTTAGTAAGAAACCCGGTACACTTAGGTTAACACAACCAGAGGAAAGCACAGCAAACTCTTTCGAAAACGTAATGATCTGTAGTAATATTCTCAATCATAGAAACATCAGGACGGCGATGGCTGCTTGAGGTGACTCCATGACGTCACACGTCATAAATTTGGTTTAAGGAAAAAATAATTTTTTTGAATTTCTAACACTAATTTCTCAAAAACTGTCATCCAGATTTTTTTTATTTAAATAGTATCAATAGATACTCACAAACTTTTTAATATTTAAAAAGAGCATCACCTCATTGTTACAATAACGACGAAATTATTAATTTAACATTTGTTATAATAATGACTAAATTGTAGGTTAAAATTTCGTCATCAGCTTAAAACCATTAAATTTAATGTCCGATTAGACCATCAGATACGGTATGTTGTATTTAAAATAATAAAGTTATACGACTTAATATGATGCTAAAGTTTGAGGACCATTGTTTATTATATTGTATAATTTTATCAAAATACACTTCAAATCTGCCTTGTAGTCTATTCCTGTTGTTAACGACTTGATACGGTTTGAGTAGATAGTGTCAATATCTACAGCAGAACCAAAATTTTAAATTTAACTCAAAATTTCGAAAAAAGTTAATATCTTATGAACAGTATATGTATATCTTCAAATAATTTTAAAACGTAGCCTTTAAGACCCTCTATAAATCAAATAAAACATGTTTTTAAATCTATAATATTATTCCATATATCGACCGACGCGTATAACTGCCTCAGCCTATATAAAAATATTTTTAAAATGCGCAACTTTTAGTCTATTTCGAAAGCCTGTTTACACTCCTTTTTCGAACAATTAGTCTGGTGGTTCATAATTGGACAATTATACAGTAATGGACACACTGTATAATAAAGTTGATAAATTTATTGTTTTTTTAATAATTTATAAATTTTCATATTAAATTTTATTATATTAAAGATTTTAATTATTGTTGTACGGTAAATTAGCAAATTCGAAGAAAGTAATCTTAATGGTCCAATTAAATTTATAGGTCCTTAAACTTAAATCATGCAGAAGGGTGAATATTGTATCTTACTTTTAAGTTATAAAGATGTGTCTGGTTACATACATCCTAAGCATTAAAATCAGTTTCTCCAAAGTCGTTGAAGTCCTGAAAGAGAGAAGAGGAGTTTCTACGAATATGTCAGCTTCATTAGCGGTTCTACTAGCCGCCAGCAGCACAATCATAGCATTGATGAATCTTGAAAATAATGCACAAGCACGCGCCATAATTACCTCCAACGCAAACAACTTTGTGAATAATTCAGTTATCCTCTAGCAAAGCGTGTTTAATACATATCGAATATAATTTTCAACGAACTTATGGAAATTAACATTTATGTAAAGTTTGTTTAATTCTAATTTTATGATCTTTAGCTTAAATAATTAGTACTTTAAAGTAATACCATACAATACAAACACTACATTGTTTTTGTTGATTTTAATTGTTCTTTCGTATTATCTTCGTTATTACAAATTTTTCTACAGGTTTACTCATTTGTAT
Organism: Abscondita cerata; assembly: GCA_030710515.1. Lineage (NCBI taxonomy): Eukaryota > Metazoa > Arthropoda > Insecta > Coleoptera > Lampyridae > Abscondita > Abscondita cerata. The sequence continues at coordinate 84,556 of JALBCR010003906.1, read as the reverse complement.
ATGCACTGCATCCATTATATTGTAGATATGATTTTAATACTAATTTGAAAACTTGAAAACGGTTGTTATTTACAACGATTACGTGATTCATACTATGTACAGGGTGTCCCAACGATAGAGTAACGTAAGTTTATGCTTAACTAATATTTTTTTGAAAACATTTTATCATCCACAAGGTAAGAGTAAAACGCACATACTTTAAAAATATTGAAGATATACAAGGTGAGCCAGAAAACCAGGGCATGAAAAAGTATGGTTTTTTTTAAATGAAACACCCAGTATTTTATTTTTTGTTTTTGAATTCTACGTGTCTGTGCAAACAATTTTTGTCATATGCAACATTAGTTGAAATTTGATAGTGTTTAAGATATTTGCATTTAAAATTTTTATTTAAGTTATTTTTCATGGTGCTAATAAATTAGCAGTTTCTCCTGTTATTTTACAATTCAAAATTACTGTATGTGGTAAAACAACAAGTACTAATAGATAAATATTTAGTCCAAAAAATGTTAGTAATTTTGTAAACAGGGTGTTTATTATGAACGTTCACCGAAAATTTTCAAATTAAAACTCAGATTTTTTAAATGGAACACTCTGTATATTTTAATTTTTTGTTTTATTAAGAATTAAAAACCTATAGTTTTTGTTAAATATAAACCACACCTAACTCTAATATCTCTCAAGATATTTCCATTTATCCACTAGCTACATTATATTTGTTAGCAGGACATCGTATGAATCGCAGTAGCCATGAAAAAACAACTACGAAGGTAACAACCAAGTAATTTATAAAAAAATGTATAAGAGAATATTTAAGTTTTAGTCAATATCCCTTCTTGATAAATGTTCAACAGGGCGACCTTCTTGTTGAATACACATATGTACTCTGTTTTTTTAGGTTCCGTCTCACTTTTAGATAACATTAGAAGTAGTCACCGTACGACAAACTTGCGTTTTTCATATCTTCCCTTGTTGTTGGTTTGTTGACTCGGTCTTTTATGTAACCCCATAAGAAAAAATACAACTGAGTTAAATCGCATGACCTTGGTGGCCATGATATAAAACCTTCACGACCTATCCATTTTTGTGGGTATTGGTGATCCAAGAATTCCCTTGCCTTGCGATAAAATGTGGAGGTGCAGCCATTATTTAGGCGTTTTATTAAATTAACATCTCATAGCGGAAGCATTTCCTCACGTAAGAATGTAAGTAGCTGCGTCCGATAAAGGCTCATCAAAAAATAAGGACCGATAATTTGTTGTGAAGGATACCACACCACACATTTACTGACCAATGATTTTGATTTTGAACTTCCCGCATCCAGAAAGGATTTTCAATCGCATAATAATGCATATTATGCCGATATACAGACCCAGATTGCTTTTCAACGTTGCTCATCAGAAAATATAATGTTGCACAAATAGTCGTTAGTTAATTGCAATTGTTGATTCACTGTATTACGAATCGAACTCGTCTTGCAAAACTTATTCTCGCAATTTCGATGAAGCTCAATATGATTTTTGCTGCCTGGTTAACATTTGACGGTAGTGTCACTACAACGTCGCTAATGTTCTGCAACTAACCTGTGATTTTCTTGAAGATTTAGCAATATTTGTAGTTCTTTGTCTTCATATAAACTGCTTTTTTATTGACAACTTCACGTTTTAAGTATTTAACACTACCGCTGAATCAAATCTATCCATAACGTTTTGGAAGCACATAGCAGTAGGAATACGACGATCAGATTACTTCATTCTGTAAATTCTTTTGCCAGCAGAGGACTTTTTTTTTCAGCTTCTCCCAACATATATATATATTATCGATTAACTCGTTTAAAGGATAATCCATGACCAACACAAAATCGCACAATGAACACGAAAAACAAGATGCGTTTAATTTTGACACATTACTTTGCTTACCTTCGCAGTTGTTTTTATGGGTACCGCGATTCATACCATGTCCTGCTAACAAATATACAGAAGCACTGGAAAATGGAAATATCTTGACAGATATTAGAGAGGTGGGAGGACATATTTAACAAAACTATAGGTTTTTTAATTCTAATAAACAAAATTAAAATATTCCATTTAAAACCTAAGTTGTTTAATTGGTAATTTTGAATTTGAACGTTTATAATAAACACCCTGTTTACAAATTACCAAAATTTTTAGACTAAATGATTCATCTATTATTACTTATTTTTTTTACCAAATACAAAAAATTTTGAATTGTAAATAACGGAGAAACTGCCCATTTATTAGCACCATGAAAATGGCAAACAAAATTTTAAAATGCAAATATCTTAAACACTATCAAATTTCACTTATTTGCATTTGACAAAAATTGTTTACATGAACACGTAGAATTCAAAAGAAAATAAAATACTGGGTGTTTCTGTTTAAGCTGCACTTCTTTATGCCCTGGTTTTCTGACTCACCCTGTATATCTTCCAATATTTTTAAAATATGTGCTTTATCCTTACCTTGTGGATGATAAAATTTTTTCAAAATAATATCAGTTAAGCATAAAATCCATTTCACTTATCGTTGGGACACCCTGTACTTGATAATATATTATTTTTACACGATCGCTGCAAATTGACTTTTTAACCCTTTTAGAACATTTGCCCGCGGGCTTAAAAAGTGTTACTTTTGCGCCCGTGGGCTTTTGGTTTTTAAATCGTTAAAATTGATCTAATGTATTGCTGACGCAACCAAATCGCCATTATTGGTGTATATTGTATTGACTATTCTTGTAATCAACTTTTTAACAATATTGTAATGATTGATACGTTTGTTAAAAAACTGTATTTTGTAAACGTTTATGTGCAATTCACACTTCACAGTGCTTCTATTTCACTGCATGAATGCAGCCATCGCTTTCTTAAAACTTTAGTAGTGTTAATCTCCTTTAACCTAACCTTAATCATTTTGCTTCTACTTTTATCTTCCTTTATTTTCTATTTGCTTATTTTAGTCCTGTGTATATCGCTTGTTCTCTATGATTTTGCATTCCGTTTTATTATTTCCATTGTAATCCTACTCCTGTATGACAAAACAGTTTTTATAAAACTAAACAGCATTTCGAAATCTTTGTTTCGGGTAAGTATAAAATAGATGTGTAACAATTTATTATTAATACTCTCACTTGTATTTTAGATGAACAACATGTAGAATACAATTCAAATAAGGTCGTTTATTTCCAAAACTTATGGCCAGACTATACCTTCACAATCATTAAAACAGACCCTAAGTTGTCAATGTTGTTAATGGATAGCTGCGATTAATTCCTCTCTGCGGCAAGTCCCAGCAATTCCAATGATTAAAGCCACCTAATTTTTTATATTATGTTAGGGTATAATATTATTATTCAAAACAATTGCTTACTTTCATCATTAAAAATATATTATTATTGGATATTCTAGTAATAAATTTTAAAAATTCGTCCCCTTGTTAAAATTTTTAATTATTTAGGTTTGTAACCGTCCCAATTTCTTATAGGAATACAGTTACTTTTGAAATTGCTTATATTCTAGATTTCATTAATGGAGATAGCGGCCTTCAACATTGAAATAAATCGACCAAGGTGTTGATGATTTAAATACTTCTGACTTCTCAAATAAATATACTAGAAGCACATTTTTTTGATGTCACTGTGAGTAGACAAACGAAAAATTATGTAAGGCACCTATGATGCATTTTCTCAAAAAAAAATCATTAATCCTGAAAAAAAATACAAGAGACCTTATTTGTTTAAAATAATCAATCTATCTGAAATAAAATTTTAAACAATAGAATGCAATTGAGAAAAATAATGTTTTATCAAGTACATTGATTGATCACGTAGGTTAGAATTTTAGACAAATTTAGTAAGGCTTCTGTCATATTAATATTTTTATTGGAAACGTTACTTAACTAAAAATGAATTATAAGATTACTAAATTAAAATCAAATGAAATGTTGAAAATGGTTAAAAATTTTGGAATAACCAAACCATGAAGTAGTTGCACAACATATTTTTCTCTAAAAGTTGATCATACAAAAAAGATACCTTATTTAGACGAATAAACATGCAAAAACCAGTTAAGTTCAAATTAACCAATTTTTGAAACAAACTACGAGATTCTTGTCAACTTTTGTAAGTTCTATCTATATAGCCGTATTCAGATTCAAGCTAAAAGCAGTTAAGTCCAATAAGCAAGAAAAAAAAGATAAGTACCTAAATAGAGTGACATGTATCAAGTAATAGTTGTATTGAGCTAGTACATGCTTTTGAAATAAAGTACGTACACATTCCTATAATATATCTTAGTAGTTACTGCAAATTGTGCGGTTTATTTTATTTCACTTTTTATCTTTCAACACAAACATAACCTGTAAAATTTCACTTGAACAGTGACTTGCATCACAAACGGTAAAAGTGAATTGTGCTTGTTTATATTATAATGGAAGAAGGAAATAATATCAGTAAGCGAAGAAGGAAACCAAGGACCACATAAGCGAAAGAAAAATGGTTAAAAAAGAGAAAAACTAAAAAAAAGACACGGTGGGCTATAAAATCGAATTTTTGTTGCATGTGAATTGTAACTGTAAAGTTGTGTAATTTGAAATAAATGCATGTGACGCTTGCTTCCCAATTCGGTTAGTTTCGATCAATAACAAAAGCGGGCGGATCTTGGACGCCAGGAATTTGATGACAAAGTTTACTCTCCGTTTGCTCGTCAAGGGCTACAGTAGAGGTTAAAAATTCCAGTGTTCTGATCGTCTAACGGAGAAATAAAGAGAATACACTAAAACTCAAAACTTCTTTTATTTAGCACGACACAAGAGCGGCGGTTAATTTAGAGATGAAGGTGACGGTATATAAACAGAACGGCGGTCTATTAAGAAATACGGTAGGTAGTGGACTGACCGAGTCGACATACGAAAATGCGCCTTCGACCCGGGCATCGAGTTTGGGTGGTGTATTCAAGGGCGAAAGTGCGTCACCCCAAATACAACACAATGGATAGAAAAAAGGAAAAAGAAATGGCCTAGTTGACACACAAAATGCGCTATGCCAACTTGGACACCGATTTGAGTAGTGTACTTAAGGCGCGAAAATGCGTCACTCTAAATACAACACACAGAGGGGAGAAATGGAAAGTTAATGAAACATAAAGCGGTATCTCTGCATTGTGCGAAATAACCAAAGCTGTATCTTTGGCGGTTAAATTTTGAGAAGCGGACTTGCTCATTATTTGCGGCAGGACCAGGCGGAACAGGTATCCAGAATTCTTTAACGAAAGAGCTCACGCTTTTAGTAAGACATAACTTAAGTGGGGCAACTAGCTTACGGGAGGAAACTGCGTTGCGCACCGAAGTTTAAGCCAAGGGCCGCTATCGGATTTTGGTACAATGGGTCGGCCGCTGTCTTTTTGTCTTTGGGTTTACAATTAATAATAAACAAAATTAATAAACAGTTAAAACAACGAAATCGGCCTTGTTCTAACAATTAATTACTTAAATTAATTTAGTGACAATGCGATAGAGAAATAAAACGCATCGTTACAAGCATCGTGCTAAACACAAGACATAATTCATTCAAAACTTGTAATTTGTGAATAAATTCTGTTTTGTGTTTGTGTACATTTTTCAGTTTGCATAAACTCGCAAATACTGCTTGATTTATGATAGATTTTTTACTTTTTACAGATATGTAGATAGTGATGCGTGTTTGAGAAGCTTCAGACGGTCTTGTGCACACAATAGACCTGCGTATTACTGCAATAACATCACTAAAGCAGATATCAAAGTTCTAAGACTGAATGTACACTCGGTGGTTCTTTCTCCAATTGATTTTAAATTCTCAATTTTTAGTTTAGGATCCTTCTTATGGAGACGCAGGGGAATCAAACTCTTTCACTGTTCTAAGAGTTCACGACGTTTTAGAAACTTTTAATATTGATTAAAAACAATCGTGTTCCTTCTATCAGGCGGCTAGTGACAAAGAAACAAACCAAATACCGTGAGTTGTAAAAAACAAGTGTGTTATAGACATATAACATTTAATTAATTTTTAAGTAATCAATAAGAATCAAAATTTTTAACATAAATAACATAAGAAAAATTACTTACTTGATAGATATTAAAAACAATTGTCAAAATGTATACTAATATTAGAATTATTGGTCATTTACTTAAAAAACACTAATTAAAAAATACTAAAACGACAAAATTTACAGAAAATTTACAGAATATACACTCTTAACTAATGATAAAACGGAACAAAATATTCGACTGTGTCATATGTTGTCAGTAACGACCATGAGCAAAAAAGAGCACAAAAGACTAAGCCTAAATCACGCGGATTTCTCTGTTTCGTACTTTCTCCCAAAAGATCCGCCAGACGTAAAATATATAGAGTCAGTTAAGACTTTTTTTTCGTGCTGTGAACTTATCAAAAACACGAATTAATTCTCTTGCCAAAGTTATACATCATGGAGCTGTACTCAAAGAAAACCTGAGGTAGAAACAAAGTGTCAAATAAATGTTCAGAGAAAGAAACAACAAGTGCAACAATTTCTCAACAGTCTCGCAGCAAAAAAAGAAAGCCATTATAATAGGAGTAAATCAAAAAGAATTTACTTACCAGCTAATTTAAATATACGAAAGCTGCATCATAAGCTCTATGTTGAAAATCATTGTCACAATGGCTATGTTTGGATGAATATTTTCCAACGAATTTAATATAGGCTTTTTTTAGTCTGCTCAGCAATTGTTGTTCCCATGTGGGCCAAGACTTAAGTACAAAATCAAGACAGAAAAAACAAAAAAATTATAGCAAAACATAAGACACATCTCATAATACATAAGAAACGAGCTAATGCGTTTTATGAGCTATTAAAGCAAACCCCTCCATATGCACAAACCGTTTGTTTTGACCTGCAGCAGGTTTAACGATTACCCCGCACCCCGATTAATGATGTTTCTATGCGCATCAAATTAGTTATTACGTGTTTTGCTGCTTTGTAATAAAGGGGATAAATCTACTTTTTACGTGTGGTCAAAGATGAAACCGACAGGGGCTTTATTGAAGTAGGGTCAGCTCTAATGAGTTACTTTGAGCCTTTGAATTTTACAGACACAAACGTTCTTCGCCTCTTCAGCGTGGGCGCGGGGGACAAAACAAGAAGTCGTATCTCATACATAATCTATACGGCTAGTTAAAATTCAAAGCATCTCGACAGGTACTTAACAAAAGTTCATATTACTTTTCCTGTACATGAGGCCACTCATTTATTCTACCAGACAGGGTGTTTGGCCGAGTAGAGAAAATATTACGAAGAAATCCAACGATTGTTTCAAAAGAAGAATATAAAAAACTTTACCAAGAAGTGGGAGAAATAAAAATTCTAGATAAAACTTTGCATCTTTTAACGTGAAAGAACTAGAAGATGGCTTAAAAAATATTAGTGGAATGTTGGATATGAAGATAATCTATTTTAAAAGGTTCGAAAAAAATTTACACGTGAAAGTTTGTTGTTTTGAAAACTATAGATTCAGTAGCAATGAAAAGTATGAAAGAATTTTTTGAAAAGAGAAAAACAGATCAAGATCTTCATTTACCACAAAAGGTTTGGGCCATGCTATTCCAGCAAAGAAGAAAAAGTCCTTGGGTCATCTTATGATTCAGCAGTTTGGAGACAACTGGAAGGACTCAGAAGATCTAGTATGGTACAGGGATATACTCGACGAAACCGTTGAAGGAGAAGAAAATAAGATAGAAGGAGAAGCAGAAAATGAGACGGAAAAGACTGAGAACGAGACATGTGATTGTCTTGAGGAAGATGTATGTCTACATATCTGATTCCAAAGTTTGTTTATAATTTTTGACAGAGTAGTTTCTTTTGTTAATTTACTGACATTTTTTATCTATTATATTTTATACTGTAATGCTTTGATAATATAATGGTTTTGAAATGATAAACTTTGATTTTTAATCTAATTCTAATTAAGTACTACTCTGTTTTGTGTGTAAAACCAGATAAATCAATGTAAAAGTAAGAAAAAAAGCAACGAAGTAATACAACATTTTAACAACAATATCTTTAATGTAAATTGAAATTGTCTGTGTAACAAGTTTTTCTATAATTGTCGTGGTTTTAAGGTTAGAGGTTTTTGGCAATTTACTCCAAAAATGATGAAAATGGACTTATCTGGTTTTGCATGTTTGCTCCTCATTTGTTTAAAAATTAATCTATCTCAAATACATTTTTAAATAATTAAATATAAACTAGAAAAATTCCCAAAAAAAAAAAATTTTAGGGGTGGCTTTTTCTCCCTCTTGGAATATACGAGAATACCACAACATATTCATTTAATGCTTTTTCGATAGCAGGAAATACCGCATATTTCAAATTTTGTAACTTTTTGTTTTCAAGAAAAAAATTAAAAATCGTTTTTTTTGACAATCTTTAAGGGGGTAACTATGCTGAGGTTGCTCATATAAATTCTTATACGTATATGAAAGACTCCACACTCATTCTTCGACAAAGAATCACCACTTCCACTTTTTTTGCAATTATTCATTTTACACGTGTATATTTTTTATTAGTGCATTATTTCCTCTATTTATAGCACGCCCCACGTTAGCTTAAATCGAGCTTTCAAAAAAACGCGCTTGTTTTAAAAGTCACTATGGCAACATCAGCAATTAAATTTAAAATATAACTTACAATTCTTAAATTTAAATTTTAGTATGTATGAATCCTTAATGATTTTGCAATCGGTGAAAAGTACAACAAATTATTTATCTAAATATTTTTTTTTCCCAGAAATTTTCTTGAAAAAAAATATATATATAATTATTGGAAAAACGTTTCGCAATAATATCCATTGCTTTTTCAATTTCCATTAAATCTAAATCCTAAAATTAAAAGAAACAATTTAGTTTTATAGGTAAGCGAGGTAAATAGTTCCCTACGCACCTGTTACAGGATAATCATCATGGTAAATTATATTTAAAAATCGAGAAATAATAATTAGAAATTGAGGTGGAACGGCATCACCTCTCCAATTAATGCACTCATTTTGAGAAAAAGTTTCAATATTAGATATTTCCTCGACAATAAAAGTGGAAAATGTATTCAATTGAAATGAACTTAGTAACTATATTAGATAAAAAAAATTTTATTTAAAGGAATTCTTATTAGACCCTAACAAAACTTTTTAATAAAAGTAGTGACAAATTTAAGATTTAAAATTATTATTTAAAATGGGAAAAAACAAGGTGGAAAAAGGCTTGATTATATTAGAAATCATGTATTAAAAATAATTTGTAGTAAAATTTTTTTTTTTTTTTAATAATAAAAATGTGATAAATTGAGTTAAGATTGTCAACGTCAGTTTTATAATTTACAGAATTTTGTTGATTTTTTTAATGTGGATCATTTCTAAAAGTGTTCTTTATAATAATGATTTTCTTTTTCTAGAATAATTGGATTTTGAAATCGAAACTATGTAAATTATTAACAGAGTGGTTAGCTAAGGCAGTATTAGCTTTGGCGGGAAATTTCATTTTAGTGTTAATTGAATTTTTTTATGTTGATTAATTCTTTTATAAAGATATTGTTTTGTCTGGCCAATGTAAAATTTATCACAGTTTAAACAATTAATTTGGTAAACAAGATCAGTTTGTTCTAAAATGTTGGTTTTATTTTTTAAATTACTAAAAAATTTCTTTTGATTGTATTAAAATTTTTATAAGATGTCAAAAAATCAAATTTTTGAGTTCTATTTCAATTTTTTTAGAAATAATTGGTAAGTAAGAATTGAAATGTAATGTTTTTGACAAATTTGTGTAGATTCAAGATTGTTAAATTCTAGCCCTAGGCAATTTGGTTGTAAAGAAATAAGGTTCGATTCTATTTTACTATTATTAGTAATTTTGTGAAATCTTTTATTAATATGTTTTTTTAATAAATGTAATTGGGTAATTATTTTTAGTTAATATTAATTCTATTAATTTTAGATTTTCTTTATGGAATTTATTTTCTGAAAGTAAAATAGCTCGGTCAACAAGTGAATTAATAACACTAATTTTATAATTGATAGAAGTATAAGAATTGTAATTTAAACAACGATCTGTTTTTACATTTTTCCTATACCAGTTTGTTTCTAAATTGTTTGTTATATTTATATGTAAGGTTAAGTCTAGAAAGTTAATTGATCTTTGTTCATTTTCCAATTCTATTGTAAACTTAAGTCTTGGATGGCAGTTATTAAATTTGTAATGTATGTTATCAATTTGTGATTCATGAGCAATAATAATAATGTCATCTACATATCGTTGGTAAAGTGTAATATTTTGTAATTGACGTATAATATCATGTTCAATTTTCTGTAAAACTAGATCTGCTATCGTGCTGGATAATGGGTGCCCCATTGCTACACCAAAAGTTTGTGAGTATACCTGATTGTTGTAAATGAAATAACTAGAGTTAAGTATGAAAGTGATAATTTCAATAAAATCTTGTTTAGGTATTTTTTGTAAAATTTTTAATTTTTTTCCAGTAATAATCTATTGCTTCAATAGCAAGTTCAATTGGAATATTTGTATATAAGGATACAACATCTAAAGAAAATATTTTATGGTGTTTAGGAATATCTAGATTTTTTATGATTTTTTTAAAGGTCCAGGAATCTTTAAGGTTGTATTTATTTTTAGAAGTAATATTTTTAAGAATGTTAGACATATACTTAGATAGTTTATAAGTTGGGCTATTATAAGAAGCAACGATAGGTCTTAAAGGGATATTATTTTTGTGTAACTTGGGTAGTCCATAAATTTTTGGAATACTACCATTGGTAGTGGTTAATTTAGTATACAAATTTTTGTCAATTGCATTTATATTAAGTAGTTTTTTAATTAATTTATTATTTTTTAATTGAATATTTAAAGTAGGATCCTTTGGGGATTTTTATATATGTATCATCTTGATCTAAAAGTTGTAACATTTTACTGTTATATTCAACTCTTTCCATAATAACAGTTTTTTTTGAGTTTTAGTCAGCTTCTAGAATCAGTAAATTTTTATTTTGTTTTAAAAATTGTTAGTTGATTTAATTTTGGTAAGGAAAATCTTATTTTTATAATGTTCGTTAGGTGGTAATATTTTATTTTTATTAATATTTTTTATAATTTGTAATAATGTTATTAATTTTATTTCTAATAGTATTTTGTTGATTTTCATTAAGATATATAAGTTGGTTTTCTATATTTGTGATAAAACTATTTATAGGTATGTTTTATTATGATCAAATATATTAAATTTAGGACCTAGTTGTAAAATTTCAATGACATCATTAGGAATATACTTTTGACTCAAGTTTTCAATAAAATTGGAAGAATTAGGTGGAACATTTACATTATTAAATGAATTTCTTTTCTTTAAAATTTCATTAATCTTTTATTATGAATATTTTTAATTTTATGTTTGAGTGTATTGATTTTAGTAATATTATTTTTAAAAGTTATTAAGAATTTGAAAAGGTAATTTATTTTCAATTTGTTTTCTATTGTAATCAAGTTTTTGTTTCATAAAATTAATATTTTCAAAAGAATCTTTAATGATTAAATTAATTATAGTTAGGTTAAATTTGTCAGTAATATTATTAAATTTGTTTATATTATGTTTATTATTAATGATAATAAATTTACTAAGTTTGTTTTTTGAGAAATTTTTGGAGTAATATTATATTTTTTGCAAGTGCGTAAGAAATTTACCCTCTCGCTTACCTTTACAATCTTGAGTCCAATTTTTAATTATATTAAGTTTTTTCATGACATCACGATGAGTGAATGATCGGAGGTGGTAGTTGTACATCTCCATCTTTTCTTGAGAAGTAGATGAAGAAACAAATTATTGGGTGGTTGTAGTATTTTAAAATATGAGTAGTTGGTTGTAGAAAGTAGTAAATTAAATCTTCTTAAATTGATGTAATGTTGGTTGTATAGGTTGAAGAATTAATCAACATAAAAATTCAATTAACACTAAAATGAAATTTCCTCAAAAGCTAATACTGCCTTAGCTAACCACTCTGTTAATAATTTACATAGTTTCGATTTCAAAATCCAATTATTCTAGAAAAAGAAAATCATTATTATAAAAGAACACTTTTAGAAATGATCCACATTAAAAAAATCAACAAAATTCTGTAAATTATAAAACTGACGTTGACAATCTTAACTCAATTTATCACATTTTAATTATTAAAAAAAAAAAAATTTTTTACTACAAATTATTTTTTAATACATGATTTCTAATATAATCAAGCCTTTTTCCACCTTGTTTTTTCCCATTTTAAATAATAATTTTAAATCTTAAATTTGTCACTACTTTTATTAAAAGTTTTGTTAGGTCTAATAAGAATTCCTTAAATAAAATTTTTTTTATCTAATATAGTTACTAAGTTCATTTCAATTGAAGACATTTTCCACTTTGTGTCGAGAATATCTAATATTGAACTTTTCTCAAAAATGAGTGCATTAATTAAGAGGTGATGCCGTTCCACCTCAATTTCTAATTATTATTTCTCGATTTTAAATATAATTTTACCATGATGATTATCCTGTAACAGGTGCGTAGGAAACTATTTACCCCTCAAGCTTACCTATAAAACTAAATTGTGTCTTTTAATTTTAGGATTTAGATTTAAGGGAAATTGAAAAAGCAATGGATATATATTGCGAAACGTTTTTCCAATAATTATTATATATATTTTTTTTTTCCAAGAAAAATTTCTGGGAAAAAAAATTTTTTTAGATAAATAATTTGTTGTACTTTTCTCAGGATCACCCAATTTATGATATTTCTTTGATCATTTCTCCTTAGAAATAAGTAAAAACTCGGTCTGTACCCCACATTTTACGTTTTCTTTTTTTTTTGATATCTTATCTTCCTTTATGATATCTTCTACAACATCCATGGTTTACCATATAAAAACAACAACCATTGAACTAAATTGAACAATTTATAGATTTTAGCTATAACAACTGTTGAAGTGTCTTGGAAACAAGATTTTCTTCTTTCTGCAAATGTGGCCTTTATCCGGCAATGTCTGCTTTAGCTTGTCAAGTAATAATGCGTAGTATGTTCTGTAATGGTTTTTCCTTTTTGAAGATAATCGATTAGGATAACTCCATGACTATCCCAAAAACAGTCGCCATCACTTTCCCAGCCAAAAAAAAACAGATTTTGCTTGGAGTTGGTTCCCCTTTTGCAGTTCTCTGTTTTGACTGTATATTTGTTTCAGGTGTATAATGGTGTATCTAAGTTTTATCTACACTAATTAATCGGCGCCAAAACTCGGTTTATTGCGCTTAAACTGCGCCAACAGAGCGTTAGCAAACGCGGCACTCAACGCGCGGACAGCTTTCTCATGCTTAGATCTTGATTTAATATGTGACAAACACGTTCTTTCAACATTTTCATTGCCCCTACTATCTCCCTTACTTTAATTCGGTGGTCGTCTAACACCATTTGGTGAACTTTAGCGATGTTATCGTCAGTAGTTACTATTTTTGGACGTCCCAAACGTTCATCATCTCCCAAGCTCTTACGGCCACATTTAAATTCAACTGCCCAAAATTTCACAGTGGTAAATAACGGTGAAGAGTCTCCGTACACAGAGTCTAACTCATCTTTAATTTGCGTAGGCGTATTCCCTTTCAAAAATAAATATTTTATGACAGCTCGATACTCGATTTTCTCCATTTTTCACAAAATACTCACATTGGCTCACTCAAACGACTGTCATCAAAACTGTGCTTTTAAAATGGCTGAAACTTTGATGTGTTGCTGTCACAAGATCCACAACTACATTCCCTGACTTTTATTAACGAGTGCTGTATTTAAAAAACGATATTAGAATTAATTTTTAGGTAGTGCGGTGACAATAATCTATCGTTGATTACAAGTTGCAAATTAATTTATATTTTTCTCATTTCCATGGCAACGAAAGGTATACTGATGTTATATCACAAATTCAACTGTTTACGTTATTAGTATTATTTTAATTTTTTGTGTTAATTATAGCAGCACCAATAAAAAAAGTACCGTAAAACATGCCTAAATAACTGGTCTTTAAAATACTTGCTCACGCGTATTTTAACCTCTTTGATCTACTTACAATTTAACATACTGTTTTGCTTTTTTAGTTATGATGTTGTATGGGAAAAATAGTTTTTTTACAATCGTTGGCAAAATTTATTAAAATTCAACTCAAAACAGTGAGCAAAGTGGCTCTTTTTAATCACACAGTGCCAGCAAATGTCAATAATTTTTTTTTTTTTTACAAGTGATTGAAAGTCGATTGATTTTGTTAACAAGTGAGCAAAATTCAAAAACGTAGAATTGCTTGCATACTCCGAGTACAATACTTCCAACATATTATTCTGTTACAATGAAATTATAATACTTAATTCAAATTATATAGAAATTAAAAACCGTATCTATATAGTTACTTACCATCTATTAATTTAGTTTAAAATATATAGCAATTTTTCAAGAATATAGTTAGTTTTGGGGAATTTATGTGTTAACATTCAGTTCAACGTATATACCGTACTTAAATTAGTGATTAATAAAATAATTAATTTTTTAGAAAAATTATGTTTTACGATTGTGGGGAAAAAATTATGTTTAGCATACGTGTGTAATGTCTTTTTCTCACTTGTCCGGTTGTGCATACTTTGCTCACTTTGTACTAAAATAGCTATTATTTGTCAAAAAATAAAATTTTGCGTTTGTTTATAGCTTTTTTAAAGCCAAAATAGATCAGCTGTTAAAACAATGTATAAGACATTCAGAAAAATATATGACAAATGGCTAGAAGTAACTTTGAGGCATAGCTTTTTATGACTCCAGCGAGCAAATCAAAAGAAGAAAGACAAAAGAATTGCGGAAATCAGTTAACACTGCCACACAGATAAAGGCTCAAAGCCTGGGCAAAATAAGTCTTTTAAAATTGTAAAAGATTTTAATACTTATCCGAAAAAAGCAAAAATACAGAAAAGGGGTTTAAAGAAAGTTTAAAGTTTAAAAGAAAAGCCTTCCCTACACAAGAATTTATCGAGTGACTGAGACTTGCGTTGGAAACTAATAGCAAGATCTGCTGCTCGGCTGCTACAATATTTGGAGAAAAAGAATGATTGAATGTATCCTACGAATTCAAATAAAATCAATGCAATATATTAAAAAATTATTTATAAATGGGAGTGACTAGACCGCCAACAAACACAGTTTAAAAAAATATATAAAAAATTAGGAAGATTGTGATAGCAATATCTTTTTAATCTTCTTGGTATCTTTGTAGTAGTTAGGCATCGACAACAACAAGAAAATTATATGGTAAAAATCTAACCCCATCTCCTTGCTATTGTAGACCCATTCGCATAAGGTTTGTTAAGGTTAGTCGATCTACGATGTTAGCAAAACGACGGTATCACAAATTATTAAAAAATAGAAAAATGGCATCCACATAAAAATCCCAATCCTTATACAGGAGTTAAATGATAAAGCATCCAGAGAGAGAAAAATAGAATTTTGTAAAGCAATGATAAATAACTGTCACTAAACCCGCTTCTCGTTACAAAAACATTATTTTTTCTGATTAAGCCACTTTCATTAAAATGGCGAGGTCAACCGTCAGAATCGTAGGTACTGGGCAAAAAGAAAATCCTAAGATTGGATACGTGAGCATCATGGGTCAATACTGCACAAAAGGTAAATGTAAGGGCTGGCATTGTAAGAAATACAATCACCGGACCCTACTTTTCGAAGGTAATTTAGATGGCCAACATACTTTTTAGTTTTTTAAAGGGATATCTTGTACCGACATTTTAAGTGAATTCTATTCCCCAGTAGAATTTATACTGGTAATTTGATGAAAGTTTATGGTTTTCAACGCCAGGATGGTGCGCTTCCGCATTATGCTGTAGATGTTCGAAGGTATCTCGATGAAATTTTTCCCTAACAAGTGGATTGGTAGACGTGGACATATTGAATGGCTAGCGAGGTCGCCAGACTTAAATCCTTTAGATTATTTTATGTGGAGCCATCTAGAGACTTCTGTTTATAAAACAGAAACCATCAAATATTGAAGCAGAAGAATTAAAAGAGAGAAATTCGAACAGAAGTAGAGAATATTTTCCGAGAGACAATAAACAAGGTTCAAGGTCAAATACAGCAAGGGTTGACAGTTCGAACATTTAAATTAAAGATCATTTTATTCATTAAAATGTCACTAATTACAGGGTATTGTATTTAAAAATGGCCAATAACGTCATCATATTAGTATGGATCACTTTGCATAATAAATTTTATTGTAAAATGTAGAATATTAAAATTAATAATTGGCGTGTTTAAGATTTTTAAAAAGGCTTTTGGTTTAGGAAATATCGAGATTTATTCCTTACTTTACGGACACAGTGTATTAGTCCTAATTGTAGACGTTCCAAAGGTTGATTTATTTTAATATTAATGATGGGAACAGTAGTAGAAAATTATTTGCCAACTCGAACCCAAAACCAAATAGTAAATCCTCTCACGAGTAGGAGGGAATTATTTAGAAAAGGAAAGTAGTAGAGATTCGTGGACGTCGTCAGTGAGTGGCGTCACGTTATAGGATCCCAACGACGCGATTTTTCATCTTTTTCGCGAGGGTCTGCAGACCTTGAGATACTTCAGTGCCACTCATGTGACAATAGCGTCGGCTATAAAATTTTGGACCTTGGTAGTTACAACCGTAGGAATCCTAACCCCGTGTATTATGAGATTCTACCTTTTCTTTCGTTACTTCTACCTATCCTAGGGATTACTTATTTAAGTATTAGTCAAGGATGGTTTGCTTTTTCTTGGGTTAGAGTTTAATTTGGATTTTATGGATCTATCTTCTGAGGCCTTGTCAAAATTTGTGTTTAACGTTATCTTTTATTTCTTCTTACAATTGGTGATGTTTAGATGAGTGTAGTTTATTATAGAATCTTCAACCTACTTACTATCTATATTTGCCATTTCTTTCTCTGTTTACATTACTTGACACGGATTTTTCTTTACTTAGAAACTCATCTTCATTTTACAACTTTTGGACAATAACCATGGTCTAATGAATTAGGATTTAAAACCATTCTTTTTCTATTATTTGTATTGGGTTGATTTTTTTTACTATTGGAGTTTTAATCAATGCTATTGGGGTTGTAATTTCGGATTTTAGTTTTTAGGCTTTTGCTGTTGTTAAAGTTTTTCTTTTACTAGGGGAATCTTGTTGTAACGTGCAAATTCTTTGTTGTACCCATTATAAGTAACAATGCAACTGCACCCTTTCTGCTCAAGTTTATTTGTTGAAAGAATTAGCTGCAGTGTCATTAAAGATTTTTTAAAAACTACCTTGATTTTTGAGAAACTCTTTCGCACTATGTTGTTAGTACAGAGTAAATAATTTCAAAATTTTGTACATATACTGCGCTGAAAGACTTATTTTAAATAATAATAAAATTTATTTTGAATCGAAATGATGAAAACTAAAAATTTATAGTAAATGTTTCTATTTAAATTAAACTAAAATTAAAAGGACTAGATCAAAAGTTTTCTAATAGCCGATCCATATTTTTATTTAATACAGGAATTTTCTCTGACAAACTTCGTGTATATTAGGAGAAAAGCAAGTAATTAAGAACAGAGAAAAAAACTTTTTGAAAGTGGTGGAAGTAAGGCAATGTAGACGACAAGAAGAAAAGTCAGCATTCATTCGATTCGACTAAAGCGTTCAGTTTGAGTTTCGGCGGTTAAAACAAATAATAGTAATTTTTAACATAAAAGTTAAATAAATCAATCGATTATTATGTCAAAAAGTAAAGTGCACTCAAACAAAAATTATTATACCAGATATGAAAATTGCAGCCTTTTAAAAATACAAAAATTATGCCGGATAACATCACAGTGCACTACCACCGATAACGTCACCGTAGCTACCAAAAACCAGTTGTTTATTCCATTTGTGTATTGATTAAATTCTGTAAATTTATAAATAATTTGCATTTATTTAACAAACCCAATATCTTGAATAAATCAATATTAAACCAACAATTTTTTAATTAAAAAGTTTTCATTGCTAAATAATTTTGTTTTTATAAACAAATACGCTAAACCATCAAGTGATTTTTTTTTTATTCTATTCTATTTTAACTACCTATGTTTTCTTTTTTCAGATTTAATGCTGGATGTATGATTTTGAGTTCCTTTGGTGTTTGATGGTTATTGGAAGGTGTTTTTCTTTGGACCTTAGTAGGTTTAATAAAAAGCTATCAGTCAGTATCCTGACATTTCCACGTTATTGGGATTGAGGAAATCCAACACCCGAGTACGTAATATATTATTGCGATTCTCCAATAATTTTGCAGTACTAAGCGTTTGAGAAAAATTATTTTTTTATGTTTAGTAAGATCGATTTTTTGGTAACGGTTGTAGTTTACAAAATATCAAAAGAAGCGACGGGCTCTAGCGGTACAACCTAGAAAAAGAAAATTTTTAAGGAAATTTGGCTCCGATGTAGCGCACTAAATTAGTGGAGGATAAAAATATTTATAGTAGTTAGAGCAGCAACGTCCGGCTTTGTCGGAGAGTTGCGTGGATTCCTGAATAGTTATAAGAATTCTCACTGTTCGTCTAACAAGGCGCCCAGCAGGTGGCAAAAAAAAATAGAACCGATCAACAGAGATCAACAGGTTTTAATTAAAATCTAATATGCCAAAAAAAAGAAAGAAACAGAGACCAAACATTACAGTATAACAAAGACATCTTAAAATAAAATTAGTAGGATAATGTGACAGAAATAGAGAGATTGTCGCGTATAGTTACTTGCGTTAGCAGCAGCCTTGCTTGCAATCGATCAGGCTTTTTAGTTAAGATGTTAAATTTCAGGTAAGCTTTAGTTAAACGTTTAAGTTAAGGGTTCTTATTCAAATTAAACAAAAAGTAGCTGCTCTTAAAGCTTCATATACATATCATTTACACACGGGGAGTTACACTAAATCTAAACAACAAAAAAATAGTAAGTACCTCCGCAAACCCAAAAAGCCTTTTTGTGTCCGCGACAACCGCTCTAAATTAAACACCCCAGCCCTTATTGAGCTGATTTAAACAAACTTCCGATTGAAGAATACACCGAATAAAAGTTACTTAAAATTAACTATCGAGCCGTTTTATGTCATCTGTACTGGAGCTTCATATGCCTTATTATTTATGAGTATGGATTTAAATACAACATTTAGCTGTAATACGTCGAGTGTAGTTCCGGGAATGAAAGTATTCTGCTAGCGACGGTATCGACAGTTTGGGAAAGATAGATAGACCCTGGGATTCCTCTTAGGGGTGGTGTGCGGAGAAAAACAGCACACAAGTGATTCCCTCGCTGGAAGTATGCAACATAGCCAACCTCTGTAGAGTGTGTTCACCGTTGGTTCTGCGGCTTGATACTGCGAAGCCGTGGTGTTGTCGTTCATTAATAAGAAGAGGTTCTTAGTTAGTACTCAAGCACTCTCAGAGTTATCCCAGTATCGTACACAAATACAAGATGCCTAACACAATATAATAAAAGCATATGTAGCATTCAGGATTAAAACAAATAGGAAAGAAACCCAAATACTCACGGCGAATCTAGCCAGATTAAACGTAAACGCCAATTTGTATTGGAAATTGTGAATCCGACATTAAATAGTTTTTGGTGAGAATTTCACTTCAGAGAAAATGATAAAACACCCACGTGTATCAAACAAGAAAGGAAAATGTCCGTTGTCCGTCTCGAAAATTCAATCGAATTAAATTTCTACCAATAGCAAATTAGCAGCGTGCGCGCTAAATACGACTTTTGTCACACACGTTCTAAAGACGGCTTACGACCTACGTCCTAAATACGAGAAATAAAACCGTAATACGTTGTTTAGTTAGTTTAGTCTCTGCTTAATGAACACAAGTTTTCTTTTTTTAAATTCAATATATCATATAACTTATTATCTGATGAAGTCCGTCCCTCCATTTATTATTTAGCAACAAAAACTTACACAAGTGTAAATATTTTTGAATCTACACTATTTTTATACTGTAAAATCTATTGTGATTTTAACTGAAAGATAATCAACCTGTTGTTGCTAACATTTTTTTAACATTGATGTAGAATTAGAAATATTTGCATCTAAAGACAGATACATGCTGAGCATGCTGGTATATACTAGTTTATTGCTTATTTTATGATTCTTCGATATTGTCAATTTCTTTTAAAATAAATTTACATAAATATTTGTCGATAAAACTAAATACTTTGTTAGTGCAAGCTTATATTGAAAACTGTTTTCTATTAAATAAAATGCAAAGATAAAAAATTGTGCAAATTTTTAAATTTATAAATATAATTCATAAAATTAAAAGAATAAATATCTAGGACAAGGATTTTTAGTTGGTAGTCAAGTAGTAAAGCGTAACTAATTAGAAAATAAAACTGTTTTCCGTAGTAAATACAAAGACAATATTACAGTAAGTAGTTTAAATTTAAATTTTTGCTTTCTATTTTCTTTTAACAAAACAACTCCAATAGGCCAGCTAGTACCTAAAACGTTGTATCATGAACAACTGTATACATCGGAATATAAAGAAAAAAATAGCTAAAAAGTTTAGGTAATTGCTTAAAGCTATATAGTGCATCATAGTACTTTATAATAAAACAGAAAACGTTGATAAAACTACAAAATAACGTCTTTAAGTAAATATTTTCCTCAAAATATTTTTAATCGTATTCGTAAATATAAAATGTTAGAAACTTATTTCCTTTAAATTAAATACAACATTCTTGAAGCTTATTTCTAAGAACATAATGTAAATTACTTGCTTTTAAGCTAAAATTGAATACTTAAACGATACATAAAGTCTTTGTTATCTCCAACATTTAATACTTGATTGTTTATTTACCAATTACGTTAACATTCAAATTTATTATGCTACAGTTCCGACTGCAAATAAGAGCAATAATGAACCGTACTCGGCCATGTAAAAAAATCGATTTTTCACTTTGTGCACTGCAAATTTCTATCAACGGAAATCATATTCTGTTGTGCAACTGCTTCCCCTTCTAGAAGCAATCCGAAATTAAAAGGAAGTCGAAGCGCAGGAGTTATATTTGGAAAGCGACGATTTAAGTTTTGAATATAATGACTAAATAAAGATTATTTGAACAACGATGGTTGTGTTAACATTAAGTTTAGATCACCGCGTGTTTTGGAGACTTTATGAAAGCATTCACGTACATAATGATTAAATAATTCTAGTTATTAATTAATCAAAGATAGAATTTGAACACAATAAGAGAATGAAAGACGGATTAAATAAAAGAACACCCTCAAACCAATATTTTCTGTTTGATTTTTTATTTAGAGTTTTTTATTTCACGATTTTTAATAAAAAAATTAATAAATGTTCAGCTTATAATTGTAATGGGTCAAAAAATTTATTATATAAAAATTTAATAAAATGTACCATTTCGGAATAAAAAACTTTGCAAAATTTCAAATTATTTTCTGATATAAAAATCATTGTAGTATTTTATTTTCAATAAAGTTATTTTTTATTAAAATTGCTATGGATAGCCACACCTCTTGAGAAAATATAATGGCGGTGATATTTACAATACAACAAAATTTTTGGTTCAAAAATTCATTTTAAGTATCACTATGATTTAAACTTTAGTTTTTTCAAAAATAAAATTCTGGTTCATTTATTCAAAGAAAAAGGTTTCCATTTATACAGGGTGTTTCATTAATCAGTACAGAAAATGAACTGAGATTCCTTGAAAATTTAAAGGGTTTAACATAAAAATTTACTTAAAGCCTCCCTGAAGAGTTAGCAGCCCCTTAAAGATGTGTAAAAATTCACATTAAATTCAGATTTTTTCGAAATGACTTGAAATAAAAAGAAATCTAAACATTCAATACTACCAAGTTTCCATAATTTCATAATTTTATTCACTTTGTGCCTCTTCTGCAAGGGGGTGAGTCTTAATACCCCTTAGAGTTTACTTAAACTTTTAATCAATTTTTCACTTTAAAATCAGACTTTGGAGGCCAATCTATCAAAGTGCCTGAGTTCTAAAAACAATGCAAACCTAATACTTTTCTCACCAAAAAAATAAATTAAGCGAACTTGCAGAATTTTAATACAAGTTGCGTATGCAAGTTTGACATAAATAACAATATTATTATTAACTATCATTTTTAATTTAAATTAACAATGTTATTTCAGAGAGTGTTCAAAATGGGCACCATTTTCTTGAATACAGGCTCTATTCTTTGAACAAATTTCCGTGAACGCTACCTAGAATTGCTACAGATTGTCTAACTCAGGAGGCTTTAAGGAAAATTCTTTATGTTAAACCCCCCTTAAATTTTGGGTAAGGACCTCCAGTTTCATTTTCTGTACTGATTAATGAAACACCCTGTATAAATAAATAAATTTTGTAAAATGAAGTGATTGGTACACTTTTTGCATAATTAAACTTATTTTTAATAAGTGGATTGGGTTGATAGTAAATATTGTAATATAAATAATTTATAAACATTGTAAAATACTACTGACTTACTGACCCAACAAACTTTGCTTTGTACAAAATAGATTTTTGATTATATTAATTTTGAACATTTACAATTCAACCCGAAGTTTGTTGGTCACATAGCAATTACGAAAAACCCGCACGATGAAGTATCCAATATGGTCCAGACGTTTTTAAGTTTTCAGTATCCCAACAAACCAGGTTTTTTAATGTGTAAAGATTTTTCTTTCATAATAAAAACTTAGTATAAAGATTTCCTGAAATTTTTGTTGTTAAAAATGCCTACATGTTAATTCAAGAACTATGGTTAGAAAATCTTGAGTGAGATGAGCCTGTACCAGAAATTATAGAGATGAAATGGGTATAATTTTCTAATTATCTAAAAACGGTAGAAAAAGTTGGTACCTTTGTTTTGGTATAGACGTATTTACTAGGATTATACTGTATGTTATCTTCGTTTTGGTACCAAAGTACTTAAGCAAAAGTTTTACTGTAAAAGATTTTTGATTCTATAATGACGCTTATAATTAAAGTTCGTTCGTTTTATTTTATCCTGGATTGAACGAATAAATCAACCGCAGATTTTAATAACAAGATGAAAGCAATATTTTAAGCACAAACAGGACATTTTAAAAAATTTTATCGTTAATTCATTTCTTCGATTTGGCGAAGTTGGTCTTTTCGCAACATGTTGCAAGTAGATTTCCTGTGTCAGCTTTCCAAAAGCTTAAAATTGCAATTGCCGGAGAGCAAGTATTGATGAAATTACATTTGTTAATTTTGAGTAACGATATAAATAACTAAAGTCTTTAAATTTCTTTATTTGACTGTGTAAAAATTATTTGACGCAATGTCAGTGCGTTTAATAACCTTTCCGTTTGATAAGAAAACATGCTTCGTACGAGTTTTTGGGATTAACGCAATGTAAAAGTGACGTTTATTTTTTTTTGTTCAATTGAAGGTGAAGATTTAATTTGTGTAACTGTAATTACATTTCAAATTCGTATATTTGCTTTTGATTAAGAAATTTAAATAATGTAGCGTATAGGTAACAGTTGATAAGATAGGCTTTTAATGATACTTCAAATTTACGATCATGTGGTCAGTTCAGAACATAAGCTTGACCTTTGTTTTCTTTTTAAAACAGTTATTTGATAAAAAATTTTTGTGATTAATGTCCATCCTGTACAAATTTTGTTTATTTTAAATACAATACAATATATCGTGACAAAGCGTTTGTGTTTTATTGCTTCCAATGAATTTTAGTGCAAATGTTTCAGACGTAATCTGCAACGGTATCTCTTCAAGGTAAGTGCCTAAGAAAACAAATGTACTAGACCACCTTTCGGGTAATTAAGAGTTATAAAATAAAATTGTGACCTTGGTTGTGCGCCTCATCGATTTAAACACGTTATTCAAGTACAGGCAATCCATTGTAATTCGGGAAAAAGCCGCATCGCTGCGCAGGTAAGGTGTTGGAGTAGGGACCCGGTTGTACACTAAAGGTGTAAAATGATTTCGGTAATTTGTTGGTTATTCCAGCATGAAACACTGGCGGTATAAGATATCAGCGGTAGGTACACCTGTAGATATTTAAAATATTGCTTCACATTCATTTATTCAATTTAAATTTTTATATGATTATAATGACCGTCCTTTATAATGTGAAATATAACATTTTATCTTTTTATCTTTCTAATTTTAATTTAATAACTACACTCTCCAAGTCAAAATTCATATCAATATTGGAATGTAAACTTTCTTTTTAAAAATGACTAATTTAGAATATTATTCACATAGTGCGTCGTTGTTACCCTGAATTGCCTCAAATTTAATTGTGTTCATTAAATATTTCTATTTTTTTATTCGTTCAAAATTAGTATAAACTTACCGATTTATAGTTTAGGTATTCAAATCCAAAATATAAAAGATCAGCCCTGTATTTATTTTATTTATTATTGCATTTATTTGTGTTTATTTGTATTTACCTCCACTATTATTATTGTAAAAGCATAATTTGACTTGTTAAAAATAGCCTGAAGTCCAATTTTGTATATTGTGGGTACCTACTCAACCAGAAAAGTAATAAATTATTGGTGTAATAATTACTATTTATCTTGCACCAATTTGTATTATATGCTAGTAATACCTACTTCTGCCCGGAGTACTATTGTCTGGTCACACCTTGAAATTTATAAACAGCTACATTTTTCCTGCAAGATTTCTTAAGTTACAATGGATTGCCTGTATCAAAGCTTTATCAATAATAAAAATAAACACAAAACGGTAATTTACAATTTGATTTACGTTGTAACTGAATCAATAAACGAGTTAAAACAAAAAGGTTTGATTTTTCAATTAATATAATATAATAATTTGTGATTTTGAGCTGAGTATTTCAATTGTTACGTATGAGCAATTAATTTTTGTTGGATGCAAATGTTGGCTTAAATTCAGCTAATTTAGTGCGATACTCGCTACCATAAATGGTAAGTTTTGAAGTGACCCATAGAATTATGTACTAAATAATATAGTAACACACATTCAAATATAGTTGTAAAGGGGTGTGAGAGACCGTTGCAAAGATTAATTAGCACCAAAGCACATTAAATAATATGAAATACCTAACGATTGACCTTTTAAAGTAGGTGATAATTTTTTTATCCAAACAGAAATACTATATGCAAAATAATTTAAATTAATAAAATATAACCTTATGTTGTATTTAAGTTAAAAATCGAGAATGCTTAAGGTCTTTTCTTTTGCAAATGAAGTATTAATTTAAAAGTAAAGTGCTCTTTTATCTTTCTATAATAAAAACGCGTGAGACGAAAGTCATCCTAATATCCCGTCTATTATATTGAAAATTAGAATAAGATTTAAAAACATTTTGATTACGTATGTTCTTTGACAGAAAATTAAATTAATATGACAAACTTAAATTGCTTGTACGATAGGTACTACACTACACAAAGATAAAAACAAATCTTAAAAACATTGTAGCATTTAGTTTGAACTGATATTATAGCAAATGTAGGAATATTATTGAATTGCTAATATTGATAAATTTTACATTTGTCAGATGATTACGTCAGTATTTAATATTGTTGCTGCTGCTTTGTTGATATATATTGCAAAACAAGGATAGAAAGTAACTTGTGAACTTTTGCTTCTGTATACATCATAATTATTTTTCTAAAACTTAAGGTATATTACCGAAAAGTACAGTAATTAACTTTTAACTTTTATTGTCACTTATAAATTTAAAAAGATAAAATATAAAGAAAACAAATCAAATTAATCATCAACAAATTTCTATGACTCTGTCGAATCAATCTAACATAAACAAACGTTTCTACGTCAAAATTCTCTGTCTCACAACTAGCGTGTGTAAAAGTGTATAGAAAGTTTGTAAAACAAAATATTTTGGTCGAAAACAAACAAAGCGCAGGAGAAACATATTAACGGGTCTTATACTGTTGGTGAAGACAGTCGCTCCCTTGAAGCTCCTCGAAAACTTTTTAAGACTGAAAATTTTGTATTAATAAAATGATATAGATAATAAAATTCCTAACAAATTTTTTCTCATAACTTGTTTTGTGTAATTTCATATTCTTAAAGATATGGTTAAATAATGACTACGTGAGAACAACTTTTAGTACAAGAATTTTTCTCACGTGTCCGAGGTTGACCGTTTTAGGAAAATCAGTTAGTCAACTGGACAACTGCAGAAAAGACGCGTATCTGGGACATTTAGTCGCGGCCACTGGCGGCGCAGCCGATAGAGCGCAGCGACTTTATTTGAGACTGCGTTGTTTATTAAAAATCTTTAAGTATGGAAGATAATACGGTTTGCTATAGGTACTATATATCTGCATTTAAACAATAACTATAAATGTGCTGATGCAATATTAAATACTAGGACGAAATAATAATGGAAGAGTTTAACTACGATAAAAAATATTGGTATTTGTGTGCCTTATGTATTGGAACCTGCAGATTTATTTTTTTTTTTGAATTCTTATTGTTTCGGAATGACCCTGTGTGGGCTTTGTAATTTGTCTATTGCCAGGCAGGAGAAAAAGAAAATCGAGTGCTCTAAGTGTTGTTTTTTGTACCATTAGAAGTGTGTTAACACTGTAGTGCTGAAGCTGACTTTCTGGGTGAAAATTGGTTTTGCTCAAAGTGTCATAAAGATAGAGGTTAAGTAGGTTGGAACCAAGTTCTGCAGTCACTTCAAACACTATGGATGAGTTTAAAGACTTATTAAGTAAGTTTAAAAATGAGTTAAGAGCTGAGACGTTGTTGAATCTCAAAAAAGTTTGGAAAGATTTCAACAAGTCATCTGATTTCCTCGATTCAAAATTGAATGAAAATTCTGATTTAATAAAGAAACAAAATGAAATAATAGACAATCAGCAGAGTGGCCACTGATCAATTAATGTATGAAAATGCTGGTCTCAAAAAAAAAACAAAGTAAGTAACCTAAAAATATGAGTTGACTCGCTCATCAGGGGACTCACGCATGAACTCGGTTTGAGATTCATGGCATGTACGTGGATAATAAAGGCAGTTTGCTCTCTACTTTATCCAAGTTGCTGCAGTGATAAATTTTCACTGGATGAAACTATGCTTGATAGTTATTTCCAAATTAATAAATCGTGATGGCAGTCAAATCACCTGTTGTAGTTGTCAAATTTTTGAGGAAAATAGATAAGATTAGATTCATGTAGAGTAAAAATTGGTTAAAGATTTGAACATACTCATATGGGAATGCAGGTAAGCTGTCCAATTCTATATCAATGAAGCATTAACAATAGAGCGGGCGGATTCTGCTTTCCAAAGCTCAGAAACTTAGAAGAGATCTTAAATAGAAATTTGTGTGGGTTAAATCAGGCAAAATTTTTCTGAGGAAGACGGATAATTTTGAAATAAAAGTATGTTCTAATTTAAATGAACTGGAAAGCTATTTTTCCCACTAGTCATGTCAATGTGTATTAATAGTTCAAGTTTAAAAGTTTATTACCAGAATGTCCGCGGTCTTAGGAACTAAAAC
Organism: Abscondita cerata; assembly: GCA_030710515.1. NCBI lineage: Eukaryota > Metazoa > Arthropoda > Insecta > Coleoptera > Lampyridae > Abscondita > Abscondita cerata. The sequence continues at coordinate 56,866 of JALBCR010003906.1, read as the reverse complement.
TAAAGATTATATATATATATAACGATAAGGTTTTCGGACATCTAGGTGTCGACCGTGAAAGCGTTCACGTACGTAAATGTTAGCAAATTCTGCCGACAGGTATGTAAAGTAGTTACATAGTCGATTCTTCAATAATTATCAACCCAACAGCTGGCGCGTACCCTCTGAATCGCCTGCAAAGTACGCAAGAGGTTGTACAATAGCAAACAAACACTGAGAATCACCCGACAGATGCCTAGTATATTTTAAAACCTAACACCTGTAATCAAGTATATTTAGATTTTAATGAAACTCAATGAAATTTAACTGTCTAAGTCGTTAAATAATTTTTTATTGTTAGGTGATTTTAATGTGCCTGAATTTTTTGGTTGGATTAGTGACTCTGTCAGTTCAATAAGGGCCAATAGGAAATTGTTGAATATTATGAATCTAATGTCTCTTTATGATCTCACTAGTTTTAACAAAGTACTAACAAAAATTCAAGGACTTTGGATCTAGTCCTGTCCAATATTGCCAATGTTACAGGTGGTAAGAAATCCATGTCCCCTTTTAATGGAGGACTTGCACCATCCTTCGCTACTAATATCATTTCAATGTTAATAATTTTGTGTTGCCTCGGCTATAAACCAGTCCGTCACTTCGTACTATCAATTTGCTAAAACTAATTTTAATGTGTTAAAAAATGTATAGACAACTTAGATTGGGATCAGTTATATTTAATTTCAAAATGTTGATTTAGCTACAATTATTTTTATGTTGTTGTACGCTTTTGACACCTGCGTCCCAAGAAATTGCACTAAGATAGAAAGCAGTATCCGATTTGGTTTTCAAATGAAATAATATCGTTAATTAAAATAAAATCTAAACTTAAAAAAAGAAAATTGTCTATTTGTTGAGAATAGATTTAAGGAAATCAGAAAAAAAGTTAAGAAATTAATTAATGATGCCTACTTTGATTACATATTAGGAATGTTAAAAAGAATGTGCGAGTACGATGTCAGTAAGTTTTGGACGTATGCTAAGAACTTAAAGTCTAAGTCCAAGTTACTTGATGAGATGTGCTATATGGGTGCCAAAGCCAGTGGGAAAGAGATTCCTTAATTTTTGTTGAATACTTCAGTTCAGTGCACAGCAGGAAAGTACCTTACGGTATGATTTAAACTCATTGAATGGGGACTGTGAGGAATTGAGGAGGGTGTTCCTTTAACTTTGGCACTCTGTCTGTTCAAGATGTTTTGATGGTTTTGATGATTTATGTAACAAAAGGAGCAGTTGCCCAGACAAGATTCCCAATTTTGTACTTAAGGAATTAAAAAAATGAATTATCGCATTTACGCTATATATTTAACCTTTCTTTAGAGTCAGGTGTTTTCCCGAGTATTGAAAGAAGCTAAGATAACTCCGGTCTTTAAATCAAGCTCTGATGTGTCAAATTATAGGCCTGTGTCCATTTTTAAATAGTTGTGGTAAAGTTTTCGAGAATATTATTTACAAATTACTTATGAGCAGTAAGCCAACATCTAATAGGTTCATATCAGCATGGCTTTTTAAGGGGAGGTCGACTGGAAACAAATCTACGTGTTTTTCTACCTTTGTTAATAAAGTAATTGATAACACTGGGAGGGTTGATGTTGTCTACACTGATTTGTCTAAGGCGTTTAATGGTTAACCATGATTTGCTGTTAAAAAACTTTAATCTGATGGGGGCGTCTGGCCTAACTCTAAGGTTTCTGAGTTCCTACTTGTCGTGCCAAACATAGTTAGATTCTTAAATTTTGACTCAGCGCCTTTTTTGCCCTTTGTCAGGTGTTCCAATAAGGTTCGAAATTAAATCTCTGCTCTTTTGATATTTTTTAATGACCTTTCCATCAGTTTTAAGTTTGTATTTTGTTTAATTCTATGCGGATGATGTTAAAACATACAGAGAAATTAAATCTTTATGACGTAATTTGCTTACAGAAGGATCTAGACATACTTGCGCTGTGGTGTAGCAAAATAAAACTCTTGTTGAATATCAATAAATGCAAAGTAATGTCAATAACGCGTCAAAATTGACTGGATACGCCTAATTATACTCTGTGTGGCAGAACTCTGAAGTAGTGACTAATTTTAAAGATTTGGGAGTTGTTTTTTTAATAATAAATTCACTTTTTTGTGATCACTTCCGGAGTATATTATAAACTCAACTTACAAAATGATAGGTTTATTAAAAGACCACCAGGGATTTTTCTAGGACACGGTATTTTTAACTTCTTTACTTTACTGGTAAGATCCAAATTAAATATTTGGTGCAATTGTCTGATGCCTTACTCTAAGAAGGAGATCAAAAAGGTTGAGGTAGTTCAAAAATCATTTTATGAGATTTATTTTTAAACTTACCAAGGTAAGGTATAGAGATACTTCCCTCATCTGCCCTCAGAGAAGTATGGAGTTTTGAGCTTGAGACAGAGAAGAGATGTCGCCAGCCTAATATTCTTGTTTAAAGTAATGAATGGTATGATAGACTGTCCTCAACTTAAAAGAGTTATTTAACTTGTCTGTTCCTAAGATCCAATAATGTTAGACATCATGCTCTTTCAATGTAGCTAGAACCAATACTCAGGGGTACCCAATGTTTTGTTATCAACTTCTATTGCAACACTATATAATAAATTATTTAAAAAAGAATCGAAAGATATTTTTTCATTTAGTAGTCAAACAACTTTCAAAGTAAAAATTGTTGAATTACTAACAACCATGTGAGTATGTTACCTAGGCTAGTTTAATTTTTTCAAAAACTGCTTGTTAATTTTAAGTTTATTATGTAGATTGTTTTGGGACTTCGGTCCTGTAGTCTAATTTTCTAACATAAAGTTTGTAATTGTTGTTGTTAAATAAATAAATAATTTGTTTATCTATCTCGCATGTCAATCTCATTTCACACAAACCTTTCTCAAAAAAAGTCTTTCACTCCTGCTTTTTTCCTGCACCTCTTAATCAATTCAAATTTTTACTTTGTTTTTCGTAACCTTGCTGCTTAAAAACTATGTTCACTGACGGATTTTTATTTTGTTGATCAGTAAGAAACCCTGCTTTTATGAATTAGTTTTAATTTTTTCCTTAAATTCTTTGGGTTGGCATATAAAACTTGCTTCAGTATAGCTTTAATTTAACAAACATTTTTTTTAAATACAATTTGTTTTTCCGTAACAATTTTTTTGTGTAACCTACTCTTTTCACTTCATCGTATAATATCACATTTTTTTCTCTTTCCTCTTACTTATTTTTTTCCCCTTTACTAACAGACGGCAGTTATCCTTGCCTTCATTTCATTTTAACTTCTACCATTACTACTACAATATATCCCACATCTTTTGTTTGTTTACATACCTTCCTTCTTTTGTTTTCTTTCTTGTCCACTACCCCTACTATATTCACCGGCGCGCTCTTGAAATCCTTCTTGCCAATCGGTAAAAACGTACTTTTTCTGTTTTTTCTCTCTAGTTTTCTGAGTAAATTTTATAACCTGCGTTTTTCCACCCACTCTCTATAATTTGTTATATCTTCGTGTAATAAAAAAGTCAACAGTATGTTATAAGAATAATAGATTTTTATTGTATAGTAATCACTTTTAAAATCACAAAATTCTGTACTAAGGTTTGAACATCTTTTGAACAAGTTTTAATAATAAAATAAAGGCAACTTTGCCGACAGATTTGTTAGCAGTTACATAGTCGATCTTTTCAGTTATTATAGCGAACTATGTGTTGGCAAAAATGACAATCTCGAATCGCCTGCCTGCATGAGGTTGCACAATACCAACGATAGTTTGCTCGATATCTCAAAGCCTAGCTTTCCATCAGATCGCTTGGTGATTTCTATGTATACCGTTCTACAAAAATAAGGCATAAACTAAGCTTACTGAAGAGAATGTGTATTTTTCGTGTTTTGTTGATCTGTTAAATTTGAAGGTAGCTTTGATGTACTGTAACGTAACACGTACGAAAATGCAATTTGCATTAAAGCAACTTTGTCAACATACGGGCAAGAATGATCTATATTGCTACGTAACTACATGGTGTCCCAAACAGTTAATCTATTAGACGTTTATGAAGAACCACCGTATTTAAATTTTGAAAATTTGTAATAATATATTATTTATATTGCACTTCCGGTTGTGCCGGGAAGTCGACATCAACTTCTTTATGTTAAATGGAATGATATGTTTTTTATGATATTTTGTATTTGGCTCCTGACTTAAAACAACTTGTTAAAGTTTATAATTACTTCCATAGTTTTGAAATATCGTTAAATTTAGTAATATTGGTTTGTTAAGATAAAATTCATATTTGGTTTCTTTATAAATGTTTAGTTTTATTTATTACTGTGATTAAAATATATTCAGTGTATTCAGGACGTCTACCATTGATTCTCGTGCAAGCCATGTAACGAGATAAATACCGATTTATGCATATTTTCATTTTCGTTAATAAGTAACGGCAAATTATACGCCCGTCGTCGGCAACTTTCCTTGCAGCAGGCATCGGCCGACCCCGTCAGATTAGAAATTGTATCTACATTTTCGGCGGATAAAATTAAAAATTTTCTATAGGAGTGCTTGGAAATTGAACACGATTCGTGGGTGAATTCAGACACGGCAGGTCGTTCCGCAATTAAATTGGGTTGTTTTACAAAAGAAATTTATTGTTTTTGACCCTAATCGAGTGTTATCCGGATATTGAAGTTCGCCAATTACAGCTTTTGGATTTAATTGAGCTGTTGCGAGTAATTCTCGGATTTAATGCTCGGTGCAGTCATAAATTCCACGTGTGTGCCTTTCTTTCAATGATTTGAAGTGCAAGTTTTTATCACCTAGTGCAACATCTGAAATCAGCTACTTTACTAGAAATATATATATATATATATCAAATTTCTCGAGTGTCTCTGCCCATGTCATATGTCTGTTCGGGGTTTGTTGTGACCATTACCGTGGTGAGGCTCAACGTCGTGGGGCGAGTAGAGTGGCAACGCAGTCGTATCCGTCTGGCTAACGTCTAGTCGCAAACAGCATTCTCGCTTACCGGTGAACATCGTGGCATTCCTATCGACACCGACCACTGCAGCACCTCAGGAAGCCTACACCTCAAAGATAAGTTTATTGGTTACAATTTCTTTTTTGTTGTCCAACCACTGTGCATCTGTTTTTTTAAAAAATTGTAGCACGCTTTTCTAGTGCCTTGTAATATTAAAGTTTTAACAAACACAACTCCAGCAACATAAATAAACGACACCAAACGAAAATAACTGTTCTAAAGAAAATAAAAAAATACACTCTGCTATTTCGTTACGTATCACCAGAATATAACACTTGTCAACCATTTTTTTTGTTTTGATTTCTGTGTATGTGAAAACTTGCGAAACCCGCGTAAATCTCTAGAGAAGTGTCTCTTGTACCTGCAGTTACAGGCTTTGTTTTATACACGCAATTTTCGCATACAATTTATTTTTTTTTTTGTAAGGTTTTAGTTTTGCAAGTATTTCCATATGATTATTTTTTTTTTTTTTTTTTTTTTTTTAAATATTTTTGTATGTACACATACATACTGGACTATATATTTTTTTTTGTTGTTGTTATCGCCACATATTGTGTTCTGGGTGTTGAAATATTATACAAGATTAGTCTAAAAGTAGTTGCTTTTATTGCGCACTCCTGGAAAATACATTATTCTCTCTTGCTCTACCGGAAAGGGGGGTTGTTATAATCTTGGGCACTTTGGGGTTCAGAGTTACCTCAAGTCAAGCCTGGCGTAGTTTGAACTTGTGGTGTCCGGGACTCACCCACTTTACCTTTTATTTCTGTGTTAGAGTTAGTTGAGGGCAATTTAGCTACAACTAGGGTGCAGTGATTTTAAATTTACCTTAAAATACCCTTGAGTTGCAATATACATTTTAATTATTTACATTTTTGGCGCCCAACGTGGGGCAAAGATTTAAATTAAGGGTTGTTATAGAGAGAGCGATAGTAGTTTCCTCCGAGCAGCAATAAGGGCAGTCAAGGTAAGTTAGACGTAATTTAGTAATCTGTTATTACGGAAATTGTTGGCGTTCCTGTGTCTTGCGGGTCAGTGATCGAGTTGATTCATCCCTTCTCTTCGTTTTATTTTTTTGTTTGGTAGTTGTTGTTTTGCGACTTGGCAATGGCTGAAGGCAGGGTAGAGATTAATCGTCTTTCATCCGACGAGTTGAAGTATGAACTAAAAATTAGGGGTTGATGGATCCGTCGTGACGAAATGAGAGCTACTCTCCGCGGGTGGTACAAAGCTGTGAGGAGTGGTATAGTTATTCCATATCCACCCTATGATATTAAGTTCGAAACAGACAACGAGGCTATTTCGCAAAAACGGGCGAATTTAAAGATTTGATTTCTCAATTAAATTTAATTGGGTTACCTTCTGCAACTAAAAAAGTTTGACGCAAAGTTACAGCATACTTTAGGTCGTTGCAATCGAGCACAGCCGGGGACTGCAGAGGAGAAAGCCAGCGCAGCAGTTGCCCGTTGCTGAGCTGCAATTAAACCTAAGTTTGATACGCAGGTAAAAACACTTAGGCGAAGTTCGGTTACGCCTAGAGTGCCTGTCGACTTGAGTACGGCAACAGCTGATGGAGAAACGAGTATTCGTGAAGGAGTTGGCGAGTTGACAACAAATGTCGGAGGAGCCAGATGAAGCAGAGGTTTTTTTCTCCTAGAACGAGTGAGTGACGTTAATATTGCGGGCATAACCGTTCTAAATGGTACCGGTTCACAAATGGGCTTATTCATTTTTCAGGTGGTTCTAAGAATCTGTAGAGCATTCTTGGAACGCATAGAGGAACTTCGTGAAGCTTCGTGGTGTGAGGTCATCATGAACTCTTTTCGTTCCGCTATCGATTTATTTCGGGACGAAGCACTGATTTGGTACAGAGCGAATAAAACGATGTATCTGACATGGAAAGAGTTGTGCGCAGCTCTGAAAGAAGAGTTTCAGCCATACAATTATAACGAATTGCTTTATGACGAGATTAAGCAACGAACCCAGGGGAAGAACGAACTGTTGCGTATATTTTGCCAAGATGGAGACGATGTTCAACAGATTGACGAACCTGTGCCCCAGCATATAAAAATAGGCATCTTAGTAAGGAACGTGTTTTGCCTTACTATCAATCGCATCTAGCGACGATAGAGACCCATTCGATGGCAGAACTGAAAACATTTTGCAAGCGACTCGAACATGCGAAACATCAAACGGAAGGTTTTATCCCACCTACAAGAAAAACAAACTGGATGGAGTCAGACTCGCTTATGTTGAGTCAGTAACGTCTGTGTCAGAGTTGTCACGCGGACAACAGCAAAGTGCGGGGAGATACTGTAAGGTTTACTGCTTCAGATGTGACAAAAGGGTCACTACGCCCGTGCTTGTCCTAAAAGAAACAACCAACGCGTAGCTGTGCTAATTGTAGCAAGAAAACCTTACCTAAAGATGCGCGATCGTCGGAAAACTAGAGGGCGTATCAGTAAAACGACGGTGTACTGTCGCGCCTTATCAAAAACCGTCATTAATAACTAAAAGTAAAATTTATTGGATTACGTGTTGTCACATGTGGAAGGCGACGAGAGACCTATCTCACTGTCGATGTTTTGCAAATCAATTTCAGGATTGCTGATTCAGGGGCTACCAATACCATCTTAGGGGCTTGGTTTCCAAGAATTTCGTAGATTGGGTCTTGAATTGTCGAATTCCACTGTAAACAAAAATTGGATTAGCTGATGGAGAATTTTTATGAGAGCATTGGTACGATGCTTGTTCCAGTAAATTTGCTGGGAAAAATGTGAGTTGATAAAGATGTTGGTGTACCGAGTTTAGCCCACAGATTACTAGGGGTTGATTTCGAAACAGTTCGCTTTAGTGCCAGACTTGCGCCAGATGTATGGAAGTTTTCCAGCATTGAACCGCCAGACGTGACAACGTTGGAGGCAAACCGCACCGAACAGCACGCTGATAAAACTAAAACATTTGGTTGACGAGCATTTCGCTTTAGCGGGGAACGAGCTGTCCCATACCACGTTAGTAGAACACCAAATCGAAACCGAATCTCCTCCGATCAAACAGCGTTATTACCCGGTTTCACCAGCTGCAGCGGTGTATAGATGCCGAAGTGGAGGGTGATGTTGGCTCGTAAAGTTATCGAAAAGTCACACTCTGCGTGGTCTTCGCCAATCTTACTGGTGCGCAAGAAAGATGGATCCTATCGCTTGCGTGGATTTCCGCAAATTAAACGCTGTAACGAAGCGAGACGCGTATCCCTTTGCCATACATCTCGACGATTCGAGCGATTAAGAGACGCTAGATACATTTAATGTTAGACATCAAAAGCGCGTATTGGCAGGTACCTCTCTGCGGTCGAAAATTCAAGGGATTACTTGTCATTTACCATCCCTGGTCGTGGTTTGTACAGGTTCACACGCATGCCTTTTTTGGTCTGCACAACGCACCTGCAACATGGCAGCGGCTCATTGACCGAGTACTGGGTCCGGAGTTGGAACCATATGTTTTTGTATATCTGACGATATAATCGTTGTGACACCTACCTTGACAAAACACCTCGGAGGTTTTAGATGCCGTGTTTAGTAGACTCAGAGAAGCCAACTTGAAGTTGTCAGAGTGGTGCGCCAATTTTGCAGAATGAGCTGGAAGTACTTGGGATATCTAGTGACGGAAAATGGAATCCATGTTGATCCGGATATGTGAAAGCCATTTTGGATCTACCTATTCCTCGTAACGTAACAAAGAAGTTCGGCAAGTCATAGGTATGACCAGCTGGTACCGGGGCAAATTTGTGCCGAATTTTCAGTCTAATGGAGCTCTCTGACACGGTTGTTGAGGAAATCGACGAAATTGAATGGACCCCAGAATGCGATGCAGCCCTACCAGCAAATCAAAACGCATTTAGTTGGCTTCGCCAATATTGACGTGTCCAAACTTTGACTTGCCTTCACCTACAGACAGACGCGAGTGCTTCATGGTATCGGTGGAGTGCTGACGCAGACGGACGCGGAAGACAACGTAAGAGTCATTTGCTACCTTAGTCGCTCGTTGACTAAGGCAGAGCGTGTTATAGCACTACTGAACGCGAGTGTCTTGCTGTCATCTGGGGAATCGAGAAACTGAGACCGTACTAGAAGATCCGATCACTCGTAGACTGACCACCACTCTCTTCTGTGGCTTAATAATCTTAAAGACCCGCAAGGCCGGTTAGCGAGATGGTCAAGCTGCGTCTACAACAGTACCAATTTAAGATGGTCCATAGAAAAGGTAAAGATCACCTGCTACCTGACGCGTTGTCAAGGGAGTGCCTGCAACTCGAAGTTGTGGGAGACTGAGTCCATAGTCGAGGACCCTTGATTGATAAGATGATGTCAGGGTACAGATAACTTCGTAAATATCCTTTTGTGGCGGATTGAGGGTAAATTGTTGTACAAACGCTCTAAGTCAGATTTACCAGAAGAGGAGTGGCGAGACGGCGCCCAAAGCAAGTCGTCGGCGAGTTATTCGTGACCATCACGACCTCCTTTGGCAGGACATGCGGTGTGGCAAAAACCGTGGCTCGCATCGCACGCAAATATTATTGGCCCAAGCTTAGAAGTGACGTGGCGCGTTACGTCAAAAACTGTGATACGTGTCAAGCGCTGTAAACCTGAGCAAAAGAAGCCCAGCGGTCTGATGGTCGGAAGAAGGAAGTTGATCGCCCTTGGCAATTGATTTCCTGGCAGATATAGTTGGGCCTCGCCCAAAACTTCAACCGGCCATATGAACATTTTCAGTTGCTGACTACTTTAGTAAGTTTTCTTTTTATTTTTTCCTCTGATTAGGTCGCCCACGAGCTCTGCTATAAGCAAGATTCTGGAAGAACAAATTTTCCTTGTCTATGGAGTACCGCAGAGCATTATAACAGACAATTGAGTGCAGTTCACCAGTAACAGGTTTAAGGAACTTCTTGCAATACGTAACGACTCCACCGACTAACGGCGCTTTATCAATCCTCGTCAATCCATCCGAACGGGTCAACAGAGTTCTGAAACTGATGCTGATGGCTTATCTTAAAGATAACCATCGAGAATGGGACAACACTTACCCAAAAATAGGACAGCCATTCGTACGGCGAGGGCACGACGTAACGGGATATACTCGTACCGGATATTTTCGGCAGAGAACAAATTTGCTAGGGGACGAGTATGGTACCGGAGGTGATCCAGAATTCGGCTGACTTTGGTGATCGAGGCGAGTATGCAAAGAGCAGAACTGCGATACAAATCCAAGCTGTTCCAAGATATACGCACCCGCCTGATCAGCGCCTACGAAAGAAATAAACACCACTACGATTTGAGAAGAAGAGATGTTACGCATGATAGAGGTGACCAAGTTCTTCGGCGAAACTTTGCATTGTCGAATGCAGCAGCTTATTTCAGCCGTAAGCTGAGTCCGCGCTTTGTTGTCCGTACACGGTAGCAAAACGGTTGTCTCCGTGGACTTACGAGTTGGAGGACGACAATGGCAAGACTTGCGGCGTCTGGAATACAAAGGACTTGAAACCGTATCATACGGAAGAGTTGTAAATAGTCCTTGTTTTTTTTGTAGCGTCCTTCATCCGTATTCTACCTAGGTTAAGCTTAGTTTTTTTATATTTCTTGACGCAACAATAAATATTTTGCGTCTGGGGAGAAAGAGGGGGAATGTAACGAGATAAATACCGATTTATGCATATTTTCATTTTCGTTAATAAGTAACGGCAATTATACGCCTGGTCGTCGGCAACTTTCCTGCAGCAGGCATCGGCCGACCCCAGGGTCAGATTAGAAATTGTATCTACATTTTCGCGGATAAAAATTAAAAATTTTCTATAGGAGTGCTTGGAAATTGAACACGATCAGGGTGAATTGTGACACGGCAGGTCGTTCTGGCAATTAAATTGGGTTGTTTTACAAAAGAAATTTATTGTTTTTGGACCCAATCAGGAGTGTTATCCTGATATTATTGGAAGCGTTCGGCCATAATTACAGCTTTGGATTTAATTGAGCTGTTGCGAGTAATTTTCTCGGATTTAATGCTCGGTGTGCAGTCATAAATTCCACGTGTGTGCCTTCTTTCAATGATTTGAAGTGCAAGTTTTTATCACCTAGTGCAACATCTGAAATCAGCTACTTTTAATAGAAATATATATATATATATATATCAAATTCCTCGAGTGTCTCGTCTAGTGTCATATGTCTGTCTGGGGTTTGTTGTGACCATTACTGGTGGTGAGGCTCAACGTCGTGGGGCGAGTAGAGTGGCAACGCAGTCGTATCCGTCTGGCTAACGTCTAGTCGTGCAAAACAGCATCTTCCGCTACCGGTGAACATCGTGGTATTCCTATCGACACCGACCACTGCAGCACCTCAGAAGCCTACACCTCAAAGATAAGTTTGGTTGGTTACAATTTTTTTTTGTTGTCCAACTTACTGTGCATCTGTTTTTTAAAAAATTGTGCACGCTTTTCATAGTGCCTTGTAAATATTAAAAGTTTTAACAAACACAACTCCAGCAACATAAATAAACGACACCAAACGAAAATAACTGTTCTAAAGAAAATAAAAAAAAATACACCTGCTATTTCGTTACGTATCACCAGAATATAACACTTGTCAACCATTTTTTTGTTTTGATTTGTGTATGTGAAAGAATCCTGCGAAACCCGCGTAAATTTAGAGAAGTGTCTCTTGTACCGCAGTTACAGGCTTTGTTTTATACACGCGCAAATTTTCGCATAATTATTTTTTTTTTGTAAAGGTTTTAGTTTTTAAGGTATTTCCATATGATTATTTTTTTTTTTTTTTAAATATTTTTGTATGTACATATACATATCAATTTATATATATTTTTTTTTGTTGTTGTTATCGCTACATATTGTGTTCTGTGTTGAAATATTATACAAGATTAGTCTAAAGTAGTTGTTTTTATTGCGTACTCCTGGAAAATACATATTCTCTCTCTTGCTCACTGGAAAGGGGGTTGTTATAATCTTGGGTACTTTTGGGGGTTCAGAGTTACCTCAAGTCGCTTCCGGCGTAGTTTGAACTCTGTGGCGTCCGGGACTCACCCACTCACCTTTTTATTTCGTGTTAGAGTTAGTTGCGGGCAATTTAGCTACGTTCAGGGGTGCAGTGATTTTAAATTTTACCTTAAAATACCCTTTTGAGTTGCACATACATTTTAACATTACAGCCAACTTCAAATAGTAACAAGTCGATTTTTTTAAATGGAACATACTAAATATTATTTAACAGGTTGATTCAGAAATCATTTTGAACAATTTAATAACTAAGTTTTTGTAGATATTAACTAATTAAAAATCAATTTTATTACTTGTTTATTTATTTATTCGTATGGTATTTGTAACCTATACATATTCCTACCGTTAAACATTTTAATTTTTGTCTTGCACCGCTACCAGATTTTGATTATCTACAAATAAATATCATCTTGCTACCAATGCATACTTATATTTTTCCATAGTTAGCTAGATATTACCACATTAAAAAATAATTTTTATAAAAATACGTAATAACTTCTAAACCGTATGAAATGAGTATAGGTAATGCTTATATCAATCGATCACAAAAAAAAATTATTAATCAACCTGTTAAATAATATTTAGTATGATCCATTTAAAAAATCAACTTGTTACTATTTGAAGTTGGCTTACTTGAGAATCACGGTGGACGTCCTGAATACACTGAACATATTTTGATCACAGTAATGAATAAAACTAAGCTTCTGTTATAAGGAAAAACCAAATATACCTTTTTTATCTTCACAAAATTCAAAATATCAATTTTTAAAAAATCTTCCACAAACCAATATTTTTTTTTTTAAATTTAATGATATTTCAAAACTATGGGAAGTAGATATTATAAACCTTAATAAAAAGTTGTTTTAAATTAGAAGCTAAATAGAAATATATTATAAAAAACATATTCTATTTAACATAACAGTTGATGTCGACTTCGGCACAAACGGAAGTGCAATATAAGCGAAACTATTTTACAATTAAAGATCAGTATAAATAATATATTATCACAAATTTTCAAAAATTTAAATACGATTAGTTCTCCATAAACGTCTATCAGGCCACTTTGTTTGAGACACTTTTGAGACTATAAGATTCAGGAGAATGTAGCGTTACAACATGAGTTATCGAACAATATATTACATAGTGTTTAATCAATAAGTAATTATTATAGTACTCTATATTGGAGTACAATGTTCAACCTCTTTTTTGTTAACATTGCACTTATATTAAGGAAGTAATACTAACCCAACAATGTTTATAAAATTATTGCACTGTGGTTGTTGTCACTATTAGATTCATATTGATTTTTAACGTTGTAGATTGGGCATTTCAAAATATAACAATATTTGGCTGGTGTTGGCCCAACATTTCATTGTTACTTAGATAAATTATGTTCTACAGTGAGGACGAAAAGTCAGCTCCCTAACTTTTGTCCATTTGAATTTAAAAGCTCAAATTAACACAGTGTACACAAAAAATTGAGTTTCTTTCATATGGTACTATTACAATGTAACAGCTCAAAATTGTTTGAGTAGGTTTCATAACCTCAAAATCTTAAATTAGAGTGTAGGTCAAAGTAATCTCAACGAAAGCTTATTTAAATTTGCATACAGCTATGGGGGTTTAAAAGCAAAATAATCAACTTATCGCTAGTTGGCAACAAGAAACCAGCAGTTTTTTGGCTTAGTAAATTAATAAGCAGGCTTGCTTCTATTCCATGGTCCATGGCAACATTGGTAACCATATGAACGGTCAATATTTAAGACAGCTTTAGTTTGGAGAAGGCATATTTAAACGTAGTTTAAAACGTCATATCATTCGTATCTGCGCCACAGAATTCTTAATTGGCAAAGAGAATTAATAGAAAAAGTTGAAGCCATTATAATCTTTCGGAGAAGCAAATCGAAATTTTCATCAGGCAGTCCACTTGTATAATGCTAGGTTTCTGACCGTCAAATCGATCGCAGATATTATAGAAAACTATTGGTCAAAATTTATGGAATCTGGTAGCGTTTCGCATAAAAACGTTCATGGTCGTCCTCTATTTCCGAAGAATTGCACTGAATATTTGGCGAGTGCTGCTGAAAATCCCACTGCTACCACAAATTTTATTGCGGAGCAAAGCAAGGCAGTTGTAAGAGTACAGCAAGTATTAAAAACAGTTTCATGCGTACAAACTTAAATTTGTACATGAAATTAATGAAGATGATCCTGACAGACGAATGGAGTTTATGAACAGATATTAAATAACATAAGAGAAGAACCTGATTATTTGGGCCGCATGTTTTTCTTGATGAATGTACATTTTTTCTAAATGGAGAAGTTAACAGGCAAATGTGAGGTAATTAGTCGACATTAATCCTCATCAGTTTAGTTACTAGCACTCAGTACCCTCAAAAGGTGAATGTTTGGTATGGGATAATGAGGGGATATATCATTGGTCCTGTATTTTCTGGAAGGAATTTTACTGGGGAAATTTATCTCCAATTATTAGAAAGGCAAATATTTCCAAGAATACAAGAAATCGCTCAAGAAACCAGAATTCCATAGAGTAACTAGCTATCAACATGGTTAATTCTCAATTTATCATTATTTTTTTGTGATATTATCTTTCAACAGGATGGAGCTCCCGCTCATTATTATTTAAATAAGAGACGATCTTGATAATTTCAAACCGGTGGATTGGTCGAAGAGGTTTTTTAGAGTGGCCCGCCCGATCAAATCTCGATTTAACCCCATTAGATTTTTTATGGGTTATTTAAAGTCAAAATTTACAAACTGAAGTGCAAAACAATAGAAGAGTTTCGAATAACTGATCAATGCAGACAAATTAATGATGAAGTTTTTAAGGAATGCATGTAGAGAAACTGAAGAAAGGTTGTATCATTGTCTTAGAGTCGCAGGCGGTCGCTTCGAGCATCTGCTATAATAATAGTTTTAGTTAGTTTTCTGATGTCAACCTTACTTTTTTTGTTCTGTTTAAAGTAGTTTCCATAGAAACAACACAATATTACTTGACACTAATGCTTTTACTGGCATGGCGTTTTTCATTTTATTTTTAAAGCGTTTTAAGATTTTACTCAAAACTCATGTTGTAGGCAAATTTAAATGTTTTCGTTGAGACCCCACTCGACCCCCTACTCTAATTTAAGATTTTTGAGGCTATGAAACCTACTCAAACAATTCTGAGCTGTCACATTTGTAATGAGTACCATATGAACAACTTTAATTTTTTTGTGTACACTGTGTTAATTTGAGCTTTTTAAATAAAATGGACAAAAGTTAAGGGGGGCTGACTTTTTCGTCCTCACTGTATAACATAATAATTTAAACACCTTTACTTTTTTTAATGTTTACTTTTGCAGCGATATTATTATGGTATTAAACATGGTCAATTGTTTGTATATACTTTATTTTTAATTCTAAAGTAGCCAATTTTTTTTTTAAAACACATTATTTATTCACTATTTCAAAATTGTTGTTACTGTTGATACCCTCTAATTATTAACTTGATACGCTTAATTGCTAAAAGAGATTAAAAAGAGACATAATGGTTTCTCAATTAGAACTTTCTTACTTAGCGGTTTAATATTTTCAAAGTTAATTGATTTATATTTATACCAATTAGTTGCACAATATTGAAAAAAATTAAAGCAAATTCACTTCAACTTTTGATTTCTTTCATTCCTTCGGTTGTACTTATAGAATTTTAATTAACGAAGAAATTCTTACATTCATTGAATATAGTGTGTAATTAATTGATTGTTCGAAATGTACAAAGAATAGAAATAAATTTATTATAAGCATTTAGTACTACATCCGTTAAACAATGCAAGTTAGCAGAGAAAAGGTTAAAATTCAGGTGGTATAATAAAATTTAAACGACGTTATGTCTTCGAATAACCCTAAGAAAAATGTCAAAGAATTCCAGGAAAATAATGTGCCTCTAAAAATTTAAGATCACGAAGTTAATCTTGGCTTTTAATAATAATTCCTCGGCAAATACCTACAAAAGAAATTGAATTACAAAATTTGTTTTTTCGATATTATAAAATATAATCAAAATCTGCACATATACACCGTGTCCCCGTAAGTTGACTACATGTGAAAATTTTGATATTATTGATTTTATAAAAACAGTTATTCTTCATGTTGTGCATGTTTTAAACCCGTACCAGAAAGGAAATTATATCACCTGTATCAATAATAATTTATATTATTTTGCTTTAGAGCAACGCATCTTCATTTTTGACCACATCCGTGCTTTAATAAGAAAAGATGTTATGATGAAAATAAGTTTTAAATGTTCAATATTGTTATTTACATTTTAAAAATATTACTTTTTGATTTTCTCTGTGATAACATTGAAAAATTTAAGGTTAATACTGATATTTTTAACATATATAAAAATTTAAAACTTACGCGGACACGGTGTATAGAAGTAAGTAAAAACATTTTATTTCACCTTATCTACTAACGGGTGCCCCAATAGAAGTGATAGGTTTTCAATAGGGATATCTAGGACAGCCGTTAAAGGTACAAACGTCATCCAGCTGTCAAAATATTCAAAGGTTTGACAATTCATCATGCACGTTTCACGCTTCCGATCCGATTGTGGCATGGCGGCATCATCGGTCCTTATTTCGAAAATGAGGAAGGAACACTGTTACGACCACGGGCCACACTACCGAGCTGATGTTGAAAAAATTTCTGTGGCCAGAGCTCGATAACACGATATTACCGACATGTGGTTCCAACAGGATGGAGCCACAAGCCACACAAGCGACGCAACGCTCGAAGCTGTTCGACAGAAGTTTGGCTGACTGGATCATCGTACCAAAACGAGCGTTCATCGATTGGCCAACGCGATCGTGATTTGACACCTCTCGATTATTTTTTGGGGGTACATCGTCATTGTCTACTCCAACAAACCAGCCACTTTGGATGCCCGAAAACAATATTCGAGTAGCCATCGACGCCATAACGCCGCAAATGCTCGAAAATGTCATCCGAAATTCGACCGACCGCACTGCTAGCGAGCCCGAGGCGGAGATTTTAATAATGCAAGTTATTCCATACATAATATCATGGATAGCTTCAAAATAAAGCCAAAACCACTTGATATTCCCAAACTGTTGTTGTTTTATTTAAATTTTTTTCCTATCGTTCTTTATTGGGGCACCTGTTAGTTTTATACTAATGTTTTAGTAGTCTAATCAAATATAGTTTTTTTGATTTTTACTGGCACATTATTTTAATAGAATTGAATGTTGAAACAATACGCCACTGTATTATGTATTTTAGCACAACTCACATTCAGTCTGTCCGTTTGGTAATGCGGACTTTTGGAGATTAAATTATAAAAAATTTTACTTGGCCTTTAGGTTTGTTACTGGCTACAATTTCAAATATTTTCAATTATGCAGAATCTCCCAGTTTCTTGGAACAACTTTAATGATTTTAAATAGAACAGAAAGATATTTAATTTTTAGATTTTTTATTGCTGAACTAACTCAGATCTATTCAGGCTTTTTTGCTTGGCTAATGTTTTCGTTTCGTAAGGTTCAAAGAAGTAGACAATAGAATATCCTTATTTTTACTTCTTAAACACACAAACAAAAAATTTAATTAATTTTTATGGGTAATTTCCTACACAATTATTTCAATTTTGTAATTATTATTAAACGAATTAACGTGTTAATATCTAGTTATAGAAGTAAACAAAGTAGCCATTTTTCTTATTAATTATTTATTGTTTTATCCTCTTCAGATATTTAATTTTTTTGGTTTTTTTTTAAAGAAAATAGGTCTTTTTTTTTTGGGTTTAATAATACAGTTAAAACCTTCAACTTGTTGAGTTTCAGAGATACGATTTGTTGTTTAAAGAGAGGCAAAAGTATAATTCTTCGGAAAAAAAAATTATGCCCAAGCGGTACATCGTAAACCAAAATGTTATGCACAAACATCAAAATTCAACAAGAAATTCAAAAATATGATAATATACTGGGTGTTTTTGAAAGGTGTGTACATGGTTTTACCAGAGGTTCTCTGGTTCAAAATAGATCGTTTGACATCAATTTACCTATAAGTGCGCAACAAGGGCGGGCGCCAGAGGACGTCAAACTTTCCAAAAAATATTGTATATTGAAATAATTCGAGACCGATTGGAAGGATTTGTCTCCGCTTTTTATGTGGGTTATTCTGCTTCGAATACGTTTTTCTGCAATAAGTTGGACAAATTTCTGATGCCAGAAAGTCGCTTTCATACGAGCACTGTTAAATAAAATGAAAATATTTTAACAACCGTTAACGATACAAAACCAAAATAATTCTGACAAATAAAACGAACACCTGAGGTCTTTTTCTCTTATTAAACAGGCTAATGTTATATGAATAGAAAAAAATTAAAAAATTATACCTATCCAAAGCACCATACGGTTAGGAAACTCGGTAGATTTCAGTAGGCTATGCGATCATGTCAACCGATTTGGAAACTTTCTTATGTAACCCTCACGCAGTTCTCCCGACACTACACTGCAAAAGCCCGGACACTAACAGCATATCAGTCTGTTTGGCAATGTGTAGCCCATTTTTCAAGTAGTTAATTGCAAAATAGAAACGAGTAATCTGAAGATCCGAAATGAATGTTACAAATGATAGATTTATCGCATAGCCTACTAGCAGTCTACTTAAATTTCTAAGGTATGGATGCACCTTGCATAGATATGATTTTAATTTTTTTCGGATCGAACTATTAACATTAACGCAATTTAACAAGAGAGAAAAACTATTATTCAATTTTTTACTTTTTTATGCCCCGGTGCACTAACTTATTACTTGCAGCTAAAGCTTTTATAAGTATTGCTCGTCAGTGTAAGCATGTAAATTTTGTAAATTTGAGAAGATTTGTTGCAATCATTTGTGAAAATAAGTTAAGAGCCTGTAGAGGCTGGGTCCCCAGAGGCCTTGGCTTCATGTTTCTACATAAGCTCTATTTCCTACCACCTGTCCGGCTTTCAACTAGTTTAATCTAAAACTAATTCCATCAGATTTCATTTTGACTGAGTTTTTGTCAGAATATTTAATAAATCAGTCTGCTTTCAACATTTTATAAAACATTGAATTGAATAAATTCTAATCCACTTCAAACAATATACATTTTGTCAAAAACACAATGAGTTTTCCACACAAACAAGCTTTTGATAGTTTTAAAATTTTTTTATGTTTACTATATTTCTTAAACAAATACACTTTAAAATCGCATTTAAATGCAGCATTTACTCAAAAGACAATGTCCTTGCTGTAGAGGTGACAATCACAGGCAAATACAATCACAAATAATAAAAAGATAGATTTTATTATTGTTATTTTCTTTCTTTAAAAACAGTTTTAAAAACAAAGAAGAACGGGGACTATTTATGGCTGCACTGTTTAGACATTAGTGGCACCTTAAAAAAATTATTTACAAAAATTAAATTTTATTATAGTTTTATAATATGAATACCTACAACTTAATTTGTTTTTTTGACATTGACTTTTTTGATTAATAAACTTTTCGTAGTTTGGGTAAGTTTAATGTTTATAAAAACAATTGTGTATCACACAAATAGAGAATCATTTCTTGAGGCTAAAAGAAATCTATAATGCATTTAATCCTCATTATCTTTATTTGTCACCCAAGCGTGAAAAATTACTATAAGTACGATCATATGGGTACGTAAATCGCACATGTCAATTCAGCTTGAAATGTTATTTAAAATATATTTATTTATTTATAATAAATAAAATAAAAATATATGAAAACAATCAAAAACATTTTCACAAGTACAGTAAACTATTTGGATTATAGTCCTATAGGTTGTCACCATCGCTGTGGGTTAGGCATATTTTTTTGTGGGATTTGCTAAAAATTAACAGTTCCTATTTTGTATCTGTTTGCTTTTACAATGAATTATCATGTCGACGCTTTAAATTTGTTTTTCCATTCACATAAACAAAGTTCGTAGTGTTAAGTTTGCACTTTGTTTGTTAGTGGCATTTTGTTGGAAATGTTTCATTAAGCCAATTGCAAGCTACAGAAATTCAATAGTTTCGTTACCAAAATTTTTTATTTTAGCGCAGATTTTTGTTTATCTCTGTATGTTATTTTTCCAGTTAAGAAACAAGCATATGGTCGGTTGTTGCCTTTGTCAAGGTTTTAATTTTTTGTTGTTGTTACAG
The DNA here is from genome assembly GCA_030710515.1 of Abscondita cerata. Lineage (NCBI taxonomy): Eukaryota > Metazoa > Arthropoda > Insecta > Coleoptera > Lampyridae > Abscondita > Abscondita cerata. The sequence goes on along the minus strand of JALBCR010003906.1, from coordinate 36,520 downwards.
ATTGGTTAGTTAAGGACACACAGGGGCACGAGACAGACAGGGCAAAGAAATGTCCTCCCTTACAAAGTTCAGTTGTTTTAGTACATTTGTCCAAAAGTAAATCCTTAGGGCCTGCATTTTTGTAAAATGGAATGCACAAATGAAACAATTCAATTAATTGATTTATTTAGAGATAATATGGTGTTGTAGAATTCTAATTAACAAATCTACAAAAATTTTTTTTACACAAAAATAACACAGTTGCAGTTGTTGCTTCATCGTCAATCATCTTTAAATGAAAGTTTCTAAACATGTCGAAAATTCTGTGTAAATGTGGACGGAAATGTTAGTCAACATGTTTTAATAATATATTATCTAACATGTTACACAACATGTTACTATGTGTGGACCGTGCTTTAGATGTGCCACAGTATGTATTATCAATTAATACGTAATTAAGTTTTAAATTACCGGAAAATCGGACAGATCTGTCAGTGCTTTTAGGTAACGTCCACATAAGTACAATTGTATGACTTAAGTATGTTTATTTTGTGAAATTTTAGACAAGTATTACGTCACTCAAGCAAATTACTTTACGATGCCTAGTGTTATACATAAGCAAATGAAGAATTCTTTTTTGAAAGCAATTGTAAAATTGAAAATACATTTGCATTATTGAATCTCGGCGACGTTAAGGAAAGATTTTTATGGTTAGATACGGTTAGTTTAAGGTATTTATTGTTGACAGATAAATGTGTAATGCGTTTTATTGAATTAAATGTTATTGAGAAGTCACATTTTGAAATTCAACTTGAAAATTATAGTTGCTTAATGTTTCTGTGTTTTCAAAAAATTGCGCATCGGAAACGGTAAAATAAAAATTTATTCCGAAATTGGTATAATCAGAGAGATCAGAAAATTCTATACAAAAATATAAAATATGCGTTAGATTCCGCGAATAGTTACGAAATATTTTCAATTAAAAACAAAATTTTCCATAACTTCATCGTGACGTCCCCGGCCATAAAATCACATTTTTCTAATTTATGTAATACAGATTATCTGAACTCTTTTTATATGATTCTCAGGTTTTTAATTCATCTAAGAAAATGCTTCTAGTAATCAATTATTTGTTTAAATCCACACAAATGTCTGTAAAAAGAGATTGTTCTAAGTTTGATAAAACAGCAATTTTTGTTTTTATTATTAAAAGTGTAGAAATTAAAGTTTCTATAAATAAAAAATTTAAATTATGTTACGATGCTATTATATAAAATGTTTTTTGCAGTTTCGTTGAGTACTATGCTCAAACAAAAAGCTTTGGTGATTGGTTGTAGTGTTACTTAATAGTTATTACATTGAGTGTGGAAAATAGACAGCTTTGTTTGAAAACGAAACCAAAAGGCGAGTTCCTCATTAACTGTAAAGGTCGTAAAAAATTTACAAAGGAAAGAAGTATAATATTTTTGGCCGATGATCATCATCAAAAAGTAAAATAGAATAAAATTATTACTACTGATTTTAAATAAGTCTGGCTGTTTAATAATTTTGACATACACCACCTAATATGTGTCATTCATTTGTTTAAATGACGTATATATGGCGCCATCAATATCATCATCAATAAAGAATAAATGCGCCCTTATTCCTGTACATTATCGTCAAGTATGGTGTAAAGTAAATTCTTTAAATCAATTTATCGGATTTTATATTTGGTTTAATTTCTTAAAACGTTCAAATAGTAGGTAAATCAGCCACTACTTTTACCGCATAGTAACCGTACTTTTACCGAATTGTGTGTAAAAATCAAGTTTCAAGATAGCATGAACAACTAAACTTTACAGTTCAAGCAGGACGAAACACGTCATTTCAAGCAGCGAGTACAGAAATATTTTTCTGTTTGCAATCGAAAAGCAACAACCATGTTACTTGTTAGTAATTAGTGTACATGCTTTCAAATATAGGTTAGAACTTCTTCTCACGCAACCAACTGTTTAATGATTTCATCTGTCAGACGTCTAACATAACAGTGCATGTACAACTAATTTTTAACCTACATACTATATACTCGTTTTTATACTATCGTTGGTTGTCCTGTTTTAAATGATATCAAACGAAACCGTTGATGGAAAATGCATATAAACAAAATGTCCCAAAAAATTTCTCTTAACAAGTAGATGACTCTACCGTCGTTTTAACTCAATTTTTAGTTGCTTCGTGACTGCCGTTGATATCACATCGGAATTTGTGTTTCAATATTAGTGAGTGGTTTTGTAACAATAACTAATACTGTCAGTATGCGTCAGTTGCACAAATAATAAAAGAATGTTCTGGACCTCAGAGCCAAAACAGTATTAAGTCCACTTTTGTTTTTTGGGGTTTTATTATTCCTGCAGAATTTTTTTTCCGTTTTTTTCTAATGGTGATGAGTATTGGGTCCAGTTCCTTCCTGCTTATGTGATAGTTGTAGATTGGTATTAAGTACTTATTAATAGGAACCAAACAGTATTAAAGTGATTTCAATACTGTTTGGTTCTGGGAGATATCCAATATTTAGGTATTAAGTTCAAATGTGAGGTAAGGCGATTGAACTTAATACTGTTTGTTTTAGTGTTCACCAGTTGTCATAATATTAAGTCACATTATTTTGTTCATAAAGTTAACAAGAAATACTTGATAATTCCATTGTTTTAAATGAATAGAGTCAACATAGATAACATCAAGAGCCCAAAATACTACAAATGGCACTACCAAGCCAAGTGCAAAGAAATACCCTGAAAAACCTTGTTATATCCTTTCTTTGACCTAAAGATAAACAATTAAAAATACATGAGTTTATCAAAAACAAATTTGTTATTGTTTTACTTCTTTAGCTTTTGTTGCTGATAACACGCAAGATAATATTTAGAAGATGCTGAGATCGTCATGGAAATATATCCAACTACTAATAGCACGCCGCCAGATGTGACATTTCTACTGGAGATGTTATTTATTTGAATAACGATGTGTACAATACCATCTTTGGTAGTAAAAAACAATGCGTCTTTTTCCAATACACAGAAGAAATTCTCAGAAATAATACAGACGAGTCCCAGCTACCAGAAAGCTTATCAGAGTATTTTGTTCAAGGCAATAGGAAATGAAGATAAAAATAACGAATTCGAGAAACTTCAAAATTTTAATATTTTTACAAAATATTATTATTCAAAATAATGGCGATGGACCCTCTATAAAGTCCCACAGAAGTGAGTAAATAATATTCAACATAAAGAAGAGTGTACTGAATCTGAAGATCCGCTTTATCTACTCCGAGGAAAGTAGTGAACTGAAGAAGAACAAGACCAAGAAGCTGTAGGTTCCAAGAAAACTAAAGGAATAAAAGAAAAAGAAATTCTGTTAATTGCAAGAAAACATTAGAAAGCAAAGGAGAGCTGCTGGTGAAGAATATCGGTCAGCCACTAATAAGCTTATTAGAAAAACGAAATGAAAGCACCTTGTCGTAATGAATGTAAAAAGGCAGTGCAAAACAGAACATATCAGTTGAAAGTCGTGCCTAATTCACTCACAATTTGGAATGGTAGCACGGAACTTGACCAGAAAAGACAATTTATAGCGAGTTGCATCGAAGAAGTTCTCAGCTGAGCGTGTACGTGCTAGAACGGGGATCTCGTGCTGGAAAAAGAGTAATCGTCGTTAATGTATTTTTAGTGCAAATGGTAAAAAGTTTTAGTAGTGTGTCGCACTCTTATTTTCTTAACACCTTATATATATATATATATATATATATCTATATATATAGAGAGGTCCATATATATATATATATATATATATATATATATTTTGTACGTAAGCATTACTCGAAAAGAGGCAACTGGGTGGAATTGTAATCTCTGATCAAAGGTGTAAACATGAACCCTTAAACAAAATTGCCTAATATGTAAGAAATAACACGAGAGCACATACAGAAGTTCCTGTGTACAGAATCACATTATTACAGGAATAAATCTTAGAGAAAGTATTTAGGCAGCCATCTCAACATTTCAGTAATGTATCGGTGAAGAATGTGTAGAAAACCAAATTCCTAAAGAAGATATTCCTAAACAATGGCTATATAGTGACATTTTAATTCTGAATTTTAATTTATCCTTCATGGAGCTAGGAATGATACATGTAACACATGTGATGGTTATGTTGTCAAAACTCTAAATCACTGGAAGAACGCCTTGAATTACAAACTAACTATGACGCACATCTGCTTGATGCAGGTAATCGATATAAATTAAAGCGACAGGATAAGGAGACTTATAAAACCAAGGCAAACACCAAAATACTGGTCGGATTTCCAAAATGCTTACCTATTAACAGTGGTCAGAGTTTCTATTTTCTAAAGCTATGGACTTTCAATTATACAGTCTATGATGCAACAGAGAAAATAGGATTATTGCTTCACTTGGGATGAATCTATAGCCGGACGTGGAGGAAATGAAATGGCTTTATGTATTCTGAAATATATTAATTTAAATGTAAAAGAATCTGTAGAGAAAATTGTTATTCGGGAACAATAACTGTCCATCACAAAACAGAAATCATCAGATGATTATGTGCTATTTTTTCGATTCTTATGCTGAAGCCTTCCATAAAATGCATTGAACATAAGTACCTCTTAAGAGGACATACCCACATGGAGGTGGATACAATTCATGCACGAATAGAAAGACAAAAGAAAGCTAACACCAATTTTTCCTAATAACTCCATGGGATTGGCAACAGCTTTTTCAGACTTTGTGGGCAATAAAACTGAAGTAGCAGAAATGGAAATCATGGACTTTAAAAATTTTACCTTTTATCTGAAGAATCCGGATCTTACTTTCACAATAACAAAAACCATAAATAATCAAAACTTTTTTATATCTAAAGTGGTTCATATGAAGTTTGTAGCAGAAACACTCTGGAGTGTTGTATTTGAAAACAAATTTTTAATCAAGAAAATTTTGAACAAGTTGATTTCAATAGAGCCACTAAAAGACTAACACGCAAAGAGAAACGTACTGTTAATTTCTAAGGAAGTTGTTCTAACTTAATACTGCTGAAACCAATCAGAGAGACACTAAACCTATTTCAACTAAAAAGTATAATGATTTGCAGAACTTACTAACAATGGGTGCCTCAAAAGATTCCATGAATACTTTAAAAAATCTTCTACATGGTAACGTCAAGGAAGACGACTGAAAAATGCAATGATCTTTATTATGCATAATTTTCTTTGAATTAATAATACTAGTACTAATTTTTAATTATTTGTTTGTTACTTGAACTTTTAAGTTCGATTAGTTTCGTTTGTAACTATTTTTGGTGTGATCTCATTTATTTTAGAAAATAAATATTTTTGGTGTTGTTTTGCCTTTCGCTGCCCTTTACTAATTAGTTATAATTGATATTAATTAATTTTGGTCCTACTTTGCATTATTCTTACTATGGGTTTCTTAATACAATTCAGTATCAAGTCTCAGGTATCTTATAAATTTGTAGAAGCTAAACAGTATTAAGTCACAAGATATTAAGTCCCTTGCTGTGAACCAAACAGTATTAAGTCCCGCAATTAATTTAAAATTATTTAAATAAATTAATGTAGGAGGTTGGTTATTATCAGCTTTAGTTAGCATCCAAAATCATAACTCCTTGGAAAATAATAACCCCTGCTCTCCTATTTACAATAGTAATCTGTTTGAAAAATACCATTGTTCAAAATCTTCAAATTGCTCACCTTGTAAAATTAAGCTCTGAGGTCCAGATATAGTTAAATCGAGGAAGCGCCATTTACATGTCGGGGCAATTTTTCCAATAACAAGGTTTCTAAATCAACTGCCGAAACTATCAATTTTATACCCGCTTTTTAGTAACACATTGTTGTTTATAGAAACCAATATTAAACCCCTCGTTTACAAACCAATGTTGGCCTACGTTATATAACACGCGTTGTTAACGTGTACCTCGAGAAATGTACTCAAACTATAAAAATAAATGTATTAGTTTAGAAGTTATATTTATAATACACAAATCTTATAAAAATTAATGACACAAGTTGCTTGATACAGCACTTCGCCACGTTCGAAAGCAAAATAGTTCAAAAACTGATATAAGCAGTAGCAAAAGTTGCATTTGCAATTATTTTTGTAACCTGCATATCATCATCTGTTGGCAAGTGCTTGAATCTTCATCGCTTTTGTACATGTTAAGATATCACGAGATAGCATTACAAACTTGCATCACAGATGAATAGATTTATCAAATTGTACGGAACTTATTTTCCTTAAATAAGTGGCAGAAAAACCCAAAAATAAAAACATCTGTTGCCTCATCAATAGTTATTATTGGTTTTCACCATTTGTTGGTAGCAACAGAATTCAAAAAATGTTTATCAATCTACTCAATGAACATTTGATGTTTCGGCATCTAAAAAAATTGGATGTACATTAGGAAACAAAATTTTGGTTCTTTTCTGTTTTATTACTTAAAACAGTTAAAGTAATTATGCATTTCTATTACGAAATTATTATATTATTAAAATAATAAATAAAAAGTTTGCATAATATCGATTCAGGCTTAACGACCCTTCTACGCTGTTGGATATTAATTAAAATATTTTATTTAGGTATGCGTTTCCTCATTCGCGTGTACTAATTAATGTTCATTTTTAATCTCAAAATGCATCAAAATTGTCTACGTAGATAACAAAAACGTTTGAAGCAGAAAATAAATACTTATTTTAAGGCACTTACGTTTTAACCGGATGACTTTAGATTTTATTTTTCATTATCATACCTGAAAATATAAAAAAAGTTTATTTGTTACATTGAAATACAAAATAAATTATATTTATTCAGTAAGTATATACCTCCTTAAGTTAAATTTAATGTCTAATTATAAAAGATTTACGTATAATAACGTAAAAACTTGATTTAATGAGTTAATTTCTTGCAAGTGTCTGTTCGGTGCATTATTCGAAATTAATTATAGTAATAAAAGTGGAAAAATGAGAAAAAGAATCAAAATGTATGGTTGAAAAAGGCAAAAATAGAATTGAAACAAAAACTTTGGAAGACGGAAATTGTTCCAATAGAAAGAAACTTGAAAGGCTCCTTATCGAAAGAAATGTCTTGCAACTGAAATGAAATTTCGTCTAACTCATTGCAGTAGCTCCTGGATATAGTTAACCATTTATTTAATAAATTTTAAATATTAATTTTATGTGGTTATTTTATATATTATGGTTTTCTGGATATTGGTAGAATTCATCGGAAGCACCTATATAATTGAAGTCCCTTGAAATGCGGTTAATAATTTTTCTTTATACTACTTCTGCTGAAAAGTTCTAATTAACATGTATTTTTACGTACCTACTAGGATATATTGAAAAATTCCTCTAGCCTACTATAGAACCAAACAAAATTTCAATGTCAAAATATTTTATTACTCAACATATTCGCCTCTTAATTGGATACATTTATTACAGCGAACCTGCAATGTCTCTAGACCTTTCAAAAAAATGTTTCTTCTTGCTCTGCAAACCAGACCTCTACAGCTTCTACTACCTCCTTCTTGGAAGAAAATGTACGACCTTTTTAAACTTTTTTTCAGTTGAAGAAAGAGGTGATAGTCGGACGGAGCCAAAATCGGGTTAATAAGGGGGTGTGTCTAGTAATTCAAACTCCTAAATCACAAATTTTTGCATGGCAACATGAGATTTGTGTGCAGGGCGTTGTCCTGCAAAAACAAAACACCTTTTGGATAGCTTTCTCGCGTCTTTTTTCTTTAATATTTTCCCGTAAGTGGTCAGTAATGTCGAATAGTAATCTCCAGTTATTGTTCTACCCTTATCCAAAAAATCAATCATGATTACTCCATGGCAATCCCAAAAAACTGAAGCAAGAACTTTTCCAGCAGATTTTGAACACAAAACTGCTTAGGTCTTGGAGAACCAGAGTGTCGCCATTCCACCGATTGTTGCTTTGTTTCTGGATCGTAAAAATGTACCCAAGTCTCATCCATAGTAACAATTCGGTTTAAGAAGTCTACATCGTTTTCAAATCGAGCACAGATCAAACGCGATGCTTCTACCCTTGCACGCTTTTGGTCAACATTCAAACATTTGGAGATCCATTTTGCAGCAATTTTTCTCATGTCGAAATTGACGATGAACGCGTTCGTATGAAATACTCAACGCTTCAGATATCCGTTTTAGCCCAATTCGATGGTCTGATAAAATCATGTCATGAACTGCATCGATATTTTCGGGGACTGATACAGAAACCGGCCTTCCCGATCGGTCATCATCTTTAATGGAAAATTTACCTCTTTAAAGCTTAGCATTCCAATTTTTGACGGTCGCATACGAAGGACATTGATCACCAAGGGTATTAAGCATATCTTCGTAAATCTGCTTACCTCTTAACCCTTTTAAATACAGGTACCTAATGATGGCTCGATACTCCAATTCTTCGATTTTCACAATTTCGGTGGACATCTTTTTCATTTAATTTATTGCGTGATTCTGGTTTACTTTTTTTGACGTCAAACTTTACACTGACACTTCTAATAAGTTATTGTTCGTTGCTATGGTAACGCAATATTTTGTTTATGCAAAGAACTGGTCTAGGCTAACTCAGATATCAATATCCTCGTATGTAATTTTACTTAAGTGTATGTATGTAGAATATGTAACTAGTGTAAACAATTAGTAACATGTTGGTTATTTATTTATATTTCCCTTTTGAAGCTGTAATAAGCATTATTTAAATCAGTAAATGCATGTGATATTTTATTAATTCTTTTATAATTTACCTCAGGGTCTTGGCTTCGTTAATAAAAAATATGGTTTAAATCTTTATAACAATTTTTAATAAAATATAACTTTCTTTTTATATACATTTTTATTACAATTTGATTTGAATATGTTTACTGGTGATGTCATGTGCTTGAAACCTGAGCTTAGTTTGAACAATGGTGTCCGTTACTTGGGAATTTTTACAATGATGTTTTTGTTCCTAAATAACATTATTTTTTTCTTTCCGTTATGGTTCCAATTTACTTTCAATTTAGTTGCATCATTTATCGATTCTCTGTCTTAATTAACTGGTTTTTCATTATTATGTTTGCTATTTCTATATCCTATTATTTTTGTCGTTGTCGAGACTGGCTTTTAAACCGATCATTATATATCGCCTATGACTGTGCTGTTACATTTTATGTTCTTACTTATTCACTATAATGTTTGCACACTTAACCCTTCCGTACACGCTACAGAGTGAAATTCACCGCATTTTTAACAGTATAGGAAAATATTAAAAATATTAAGTTAAGTTGTTATTGTTCTACTATGATTGAGCACATATTACTTTATTTTTGTCATCATGTCAATTTTTTCTAATTAAACTAATACATTTATTAGCAAAAATGGATGGAAAAATAAATACATTTAATTAACTTGTCGAGGTTTAATTTCGAATAACCTTTTTTTATATTAATAGAAGATAAAAACTTTTCATTTGAGGTTGGTATACAATTAACGATTTATTAATTGACTACAGTTAGATCGTCATTAAACAAAAAAAATTTGCATTGCGATGGAATCGCACCACTTCAAGTGTGTGTGTTGGTGACAATTTTAAATGCATGTCAATCAATATTATTACATATGAATATATCATGCAAGTATGGATTGGCATTTTAAGTCTTAGTAAAATTCTCTAAATCCTGAAGTAAGGCTTGGCCTAGTATGAACCAATTCACAACTGCACACGGTTTTGCCACCATACTACTACAGGTTTATACTGATCTTCTGGGACACTATACATAGACACTTACATTGGGGTAATACAATAATTAAAATAATGTACCACACGAATAAATACATAATTTAATTAATGCCGATTGGACTTTTACTACGAAACGCGGGCGAACTACACTGCGCTAACAAATACAAAGCATATCCTGTTTTGCGTGATATTAAAGCCATCTACAAAAAGAATCAACGACTACTTCACACATTCATTATTTTTGTCAATACTTTCGTTCACGACACTTTCATCGTTTCGCTACTCAAAACGTAATGTCCCCACTTTTCACTTCGTCTCGATACGCACACCTTATAAACTGTCTTTATTCTAATACTATACAATACATAATGGGGAGATAACTGAAAGTTCGTCAAGAGATCAATAAAATGAAAGATTCTAAGATAAAACTATTTTTCTATCCGTTTGCTTCCAGGACCCCTATTTCTGTGAAAAACAGGAGAATTAAAAAATTTTAGAAGAGGGGGGGGGGGGGGATCTCAAATTCCTTGCATTGTTCCCCCGTGGGGGGGGGGGGGGGGGGGGGGGGGGGGGGGGGGGGGGGGGGGGGGGGGGGGGGGGGGGGGGGGGGGGGGGGGGGGGGGGGGGGGGGGGGGGGGGGGGGGGGGGGGGGGGGGGGGGGGGGGGGGGGGGGGGGGGGGGGGGGGGGGGGGGGGGGGGGGGGGGGGGGGGGGGGGGGGGGGGGGGGGGGGGGGGGGGGGGGGGGGGGGCTTTATTTAGACAGAATTAGTAATTAACAAGTGAGAACTTCTTCGCTTTGCATGCTTTTGAATAAGACGACTGCTTTATATTTTACAAGTTTACATCAAAAAATATACAAAATGTGGTCAGTGGTGGGAAATTAGATATCACTAACTGCTGAAAATATTATAAACGCTTAACATTTAACCCCGTTAATACTTGTTACATAAAAATTATGTCCTTTAACAAAAAACTATAATTAATTACAAACTAAATGTTGTTTATAAAATCCAACATCGTTTGTACAAGATTTAAAAACAAAAAACAGATGCTGAGATTTTTTCAAGCAGCGGAAAGAAAATTCCAAAGCGCACAATTTCTTTTTTATTATTGATGTATTTAATGCTGAGAACATGACTTGATCTAGCTTACGTGTTGGATTTTTAACAATAACGTTTGAAAATTAATCATTCAAAGATGTAAGAGTTTTCTGCAGCATTGCAGGTACACTTTACGAAGGGGAATAACATATATTCGTGATGTGTGGCCATATTACTTTGAATCGTACAGTGATGGTAATTTTGGTGGATGCGAGAAAAACTGATCGTTCTACTTCTGGATGTTGTTTTAAGTATGCTGGAAAGTTTAACTCATGGCTGGGAGTCAAAGACAACCCTATTGTATCGACTTTGACTACTGAAGCTGAAATCATGGCAGCAAAGCAAAGCAAATCAAGGAAATTGTTTGGCTCTCAAGATTATTCAAAAATATAGTAACTTTGAAACATGTTCCAATAGTTGAGGTAGACAATCAGGCAGTTAAATAAAATTGAGCCAGAATCCAGAGTTTTATCGACGACCAGAACATATCACTATAAAGCACTTCTTTATAAGAGAGAAGGTAATTGTAAGTGAATTAGCAGTTCAACAAATATTGATCAAGAATCAACTTTCAGATGTTATTATCGTAGCCTTTTAGCTAGAACCTTGATTATGTGACATAATGAGTTTAAAGTAATGTAACTTTAGACGCAGGAGTGTTTTGTTGGGTCTTTTCTTCTACTGTTGTTATAAAAAATTAACAACTAAAAGTAAGAAGCAAAGTCTTCCTTAATGTATGTTAATTTCCAGAAGAGTCAGCTGATAGTTGTAGCCTTGACGATATTGTTTTAGTAACGCGGAAAGTTGTAATGTCGGTTAAAAATTAAATAAAAGATTCATTTTAACTTAAAACAACATTTTTCGGAGTGTTTATTATAAACAACTGCAACAGAGGAACGTTTTCTAGTTTCATTTTTTTTATTTTGAGGCTATTGCCAAGTATCCTTGCTCAAAATAATTCGCACACAATTATTTAGTAATTTAGTACTGAATGTGCTGACTATAAGTTAGACGTAGATAAAACGTTTTTTTTTCCCCGATTTTTATATATAATGAGTGATTTAACTCCCTGAAAAGAGGGAGTCTATTATTCCCTATAAAAAAAGCATACCCAACTCAATTTGTATTTATTATTTCATATTAATATTTAAATTAATATTAGAACCACCATTTTTATTATTTGGGATACTAACAATCACTTGATTTAATCCGTTGGAGGTTGACAATGACGGTTCGTTTTCCTTTTCCGAGTTTTTAAAAAGAATTTTCTCGGCAATCATCTTCTTATTAGCCCATAAATTTTCAACAATTTCCATCTTTTTGTGTTGGGGGAGGGGAAACCCTTTATGGGCGCCCTGCATTCTGCGGGGGTGTGTGGAAATTCCTACCACCGGTAAGACTCCACCCACTAAAACCCCTCCTCGCTCGTTTCTTCTTATTTGCTGGCATAAGGTCCTGCTCTGCCACCAATGCCATTAACCTACACTAATTTCCTTTTGTCTACCTTCTTTTTCTCGTGTTTTAATAACATTAGTTACGTAGAAGTTTCTATCATCTTCCACTTCTCGCACATTAGTTTTATCATGTTGTTGGGTTTTACTATTACCCCAATTCTATCGCATAGTTCCTTTCTTTATCCCAACGCACGATTTAAATACGGCGTGTTCTTAGTCGTCTTTGTTGGGCAGTTTGCGCATTTGTCATCTACTTTTCTTTTATTTTATGTAGGTAGCATCCGTTTTCACCGTGTCCCGTAAGCAGTTGGGTCAAATAGTAGTTTACTTCCATGTGTCCTTCCCGTCCACCCTTTAAGGTTATATCAATGTTCTAGTCCAAGATTTCTGTGTTCCCATCTTTCCTGCCACTTCTCTTATTATTTCCTCTTTGTTAGCTTACACTTCCTGCCCTTTCAATATTTGCAGTGGTGGTATACCTGCTATTACCATAACGTCCCAGGTTAACTGTTCTATACGCACAGCATACGCTGATGGCTAGTATTCTTTGTGCTTTGTTTAAAAGCATGCCTTGTTACCCCTCATTTAGTGGCTTCTTTCCCATATTTTGGCCGCGTATAGGATAATGGAGGTTAACTATGGGCAATCACTTTTCTTTTTCATGGTCTAGCTTCCCCATGGTTTGGTAGAATTCTTCTTAGTATATTCGTTTTTCTAATTGCCTGCCCAGTTACTTCCCTTATGTGCTCCAGGAAGCTCGTTTTTGTCTATTATTACCCCTAGAATCTTTAATGCTTTTTGGGTTGTACTCTTGCCCAATATTTCTATCTTAACTTTCTTAATCTCCTTCTTCCGGTCATGAGTTCACTTTGGTTTTTTCCGGCACCATTTTTTAGTTCCTTGACCTTCATCCATAAAGCAATCCTGTCCGTGGCCTTTCTAACTTTGTACATCAGGGCCTTCCATTTTTTTTGGTCCATTGCCACTATTGTAACGTGTCGTCTGCGAAGCCTACCGGTGAGACTCCTTCAGGCATCGTTAGTGAGGATACCGTTGTACGTTACATCTCCACAGGATCGGGCCCAGTACCAAACCCCGTTGAACTCCTCGCGTTAACCATTCTCGCTAGTTACCTCTTCTCTGTCGCTGTATATTATTTTTCTATTTACTAGATAGCTTCTCACAATCCTGAGATATTCTGAACCTGCCTGTTATACATATCCGCCTTGTCCTCCATGTGCCCGTATTGGCCTCTTACCTTTTCTCACTACGTCGCTGATTGCCCTATCGATTTCCGCTTTTCTAAACCCGTGTTGGTTATGTGTCAGCTTACTTTCTATTGTTTGTTTTAGCCTTTCGGCTATGACTCTTTTAAACAATCTTACCCTCAGCGTCAATTAGACATATCGGTTCAGAGTTTTATGTCTTTCTTTGGGAATTAGGACCAGAAAGGCTGTTTCCCAGTTGCAAGGGAATCCGCTATTTTCCACATATTTATTGAACAAGTTTGCCACATTTGTGGTTTTAGTTTGGCGACTGTTGACCACTTCAGCTGGAACTACATCTAGGCCAGGTGTTAATTCCGTCGCTATCCTATTTGCGGCAACACTAACTTCTTCCTTGGTAATCTTCTGAACATCGGCTTATTATTGATTTCTTTTCTATAGTGGCTCTCGGCAGAAAACAGTTTTCTAAATTATTTCTATCGAGTGCAATTGTAGGCGCTCTTTTCTTGATTTTTAACCACTATCTGTACTCTTTTCCCCAGATGTCATTGTCTAGGTCGTCGCACGGATGCTAAAGCACTCTTTTTTGCTGTTGGTAATGGTTTGATTTAGTTTTTTTCTTTCTTCTTTAATTTGTTTTTTCCCTCATATGCTTCCTCTTTCCAAGTTGGTGTTGGTACATTCTTCATGCTTTTATATGATCCTTTGTAATGCGATTTTTATTCCACCAATACTCGCCTTTTTGGTTGCTTCGTCTTGCTGGCCTTGTTGTTTCTGAGGTAAGGTTGTTTAGAAATTTGTTTATTTTATTAGCACTTTTTGGGTCATCCCTGGTTGTTATCACTAGTTCTTCTAGTTTATCATAATCCAATTTGTTTATTCCAGCTCTTCTTCTTATTTATATGTTTAGCCATTGTGTTTTTCTTGGTTTCTTCCAAAGCCAATTAGGTAGTCCATCTTTGGTAGAGGGCGAGCCCATTGTCAACTCCAGATATGATTTTTGATTTCCCTCTCAAATGTAGGAGTAGATGCCGTGTTTATCACCGTTTAATCCGTGCTGGCGTCTATATTCCTCTACTAGAGTTCCTCTTTGTTGTTCTTTTTTGAGTCCCATATTTGAAACTGCGTTAAAATCTCCTCAAACGATAACTCAGCAGTTGGCTTCTTTCCTAATTTTGTTAGCGAGTTCCTCCAGGTCATCCATGAAGCAGTCTATTTTGTCGTTAGGTGGGAACTAGCAACTAAAAACTCTTACCCTTTCACCTCCTTAACCACACGAAATATTTTGCACATTCCCATTTCTCAATGTTCACACTATTATTAATAACATTTTAATGGCGTCGGTTGCACCGACGCGATTCTTAAACTTGTTATGCTTAAAAGCAATCGTTGCTATGGTTTTAACAATTGTATCTAAGTTTTTAAGCATTGCTTAACTTTTAAGGTGTCGGTGCAATCGGCCATAATTGCTGTTTTTCCGAATTTGTCTGAACAATGCGTTGTCCATAACCCTCCCTATTTCTGAAATTACCACATCACAAGCTCTGCTTTGGCTACATGTTTCGCTAGGTCGTAGGCCTGGTCAATGTTGATATTAATTTGTAGCGTTTTTTATTTCTTTTCTATAGTTATTTTAGTTTTAGTGCGAATATTTGTTTCCTCTTCCCATGCCGTTCTGTGTTCTTCCTCCTTCATCTTCCTGTATCAGGGCATCTCATGGTTTCTGGCCATATTCCCTTTTCCTAAGTATAGATAGCAGCACCATTCTTCATTCTTGCATTCTATTTTTGCGTGTCCTTGGCAGCATCTATGACATCTGTCGGCTGTATCCCTATTGGTGCACCCATATGTCTCTACGTCCTATTCTTGCGGCATTTCCCTGCATCTTCTTGCTCTCAGGGCCTTCCAATCCTCCATCTGCTGTTCTACCTGTTACCAACTCTCTTGCCCCCTAATTTTGTTGCAATGTTCTCCTATGTTAACCATATACCTTAAGCCGTCTTTATTAATGTTAGTCCCCATTCTTATTTGTATTCTTCATAGCGTCCTGTGTGTTTCTTGATCTCTTTTGTTATTGTATCATGTATTTCTTTTGTTACCGTTTCGTTTATGTCTATTAGCATACTTGTTTTTCTTCTCACTGTTGTATGTATGTATTTCAATCTACTATGACATTTATAACGCCAATATCCGCACCTGTATCGACCAAGAAAGATGTTGATGAGCGCCATAAGCAGTGGTCCGTGAACAAAGATGAATCAGGTAAACTGGGGTATGCAGCTATTTTGTCTAGGTAATCCTACAAAACTGCTTTTACCTGCGGCCAAGCTTGGAACATTGGTTATTTCTTTAACTCTACAAAAAATCGTTCATGCCCTGCCCTGTTTTCTTTCCATTGAACCATATATTTTTTTTACAAATGACAGCTAAATCAATCGTAAGTTGTCTTGGAGACTATGATAAATGCTATATTTACATGAATTTCAATATTGTTTACAGACACCAATATGCTTGATCCCAAGTCCTGGTGCTTAATTTTTACCAGTTTGTCGGATTTTATTACTACATACTGCCCATAATCGTTGCTACCTGAAATGATAATTGAAATCAATTTTTTTATTTTCCTTTCTCTTTAGTAAGGATTTTGATTTTTAGCCGATATACAATATTTTTTCCTTTTTGCAAATGCTACTAATCTTTGAATACTTGCTGATGTCAACATTATTTTTGATCTTCTTTGATGTTCCGGCAAAATATAAAAATAACACATTCTCCTTATGCATTTTATCTATCTGTTTCATCAGGCACCAATCACAAACGTCCGTGAAGCACTTTTTGGTAAATCTTTCCGATTTTTCTGGCAATAAATCAACAACTATTTGCAGCAGTTTTTCAATAGTTTCATCACATTTTTTGTAATATTAATTAAAGGAACTTCGAAAACAGCGTACAAAATACGGGCACAATTTTTTTTGACATTCACAAAAAAACAATATGGCTAACTCTATTTATTAATCGTCAATATTAACAGTTTATTTTATTTCCCAGTCAAACACAATGATTTTTGTGTTGGTTAATTGGCAATGTGAATGTTATGTTGACACATCAATTTTTCGCGATTTTCTTAAATTAAAAATCGTCAGGTTGTGTCGACCATTACTATTATAAGTAAGGTATTGATATTCGAAAGAATTAATTTTTTCCGTTTTGAACAAAATATAGGTAGTGTACAATATAACTTATCCTTTGTTAAATTGTACGTATCTATTGATAACTACCAACAGAAAATTAAAAATTCAGTAAATTACGTGGGTGCGAAATTTTAACTTGACTCTTCCTGTTTCGCTAAGCAACCTTCTACGGTTTTCGGTGATTTATATTATAAAATGACTTTTTTATAGATAAAGTTATACTACATTAATAGTGCAAAAACAACTAAAAATGTTGTCGCTGTAATAATTAAAAAACTGAATTTTTATAAAAATTAGATTAAACTATTTTAGTAACTTCAGACATTACAATACATAAGTACGTAACGAATAAATATTTATTGATCAATGAACATTTGTTTGATATTTGTGACTTCTTTGTCACTAATTACAACACCAGTACTCAAATAACACACGAAAACTTGTTTGTATAGAATATTAATTGTTTTTACATTAACAAAGGAATAAAAGACTTGAATAAATCGTAAGAGTTGGTTTATGGTTATAATTGATTATTCTTTTTACATACGTCAGTAATTCTATATATTTGTTTATTCGAGATTTTGTTTTCTATTCCTAACTCGAGTTTTTTCTAGACTTACATTATTTTATATCAAATATTGGAAAATTGAAATCAACAATCTAAGTGATTATTTACCAAAAGGAGAAGATGTCAGTACAAATTGAGATTCAAAATGTAATCGGCAATCAACACTTTTGAGTGCTGATGTCTGAATGTCTCAAATGGGCTACTTTCAAAAATGGAAGGGGAAGCTGCTATTTTGCTGCACCTAAAGCATGTTCCAGATGATAACATGTAAGATCTTTCGCCCTATTAGCTTATTACCAGTTTTCTAAAGAATTAGTCAGTTGCAAATTATATCCCATCTTAGTAGCAACAATATTCTAAAAATCAGTTTTATAAAGCTTTGAATATTTTTGATGCTTATATAACTAATCGTATTCAAAAGTTTGTCTTATACTCACATAATTTTTCTGGGGTTCCTCAAAGATCTATTTCAGGTACCTTGTCATCATATTATATATACAGGTTGTTGTTGGTATTTGACCGACAACGTTTCACCCCAGTGAGGTCACGTAAATTATGAATTTTTGATGAAGAAACATAAACTTAAACGGCTTAGTTGCTGAGATACAAGGTGTTGAAAGTTTAAAAAAATTTGCAATAAATCAAATAAAAATTATTTTGCATTTAAGACTTATGACATCTGACGCCTAATAGATTATGCAAAATTTTTCAATTTAGTTAAGAATAAAAAGTCGGTCTCCTAGTATACCATATTTTTCTCGTATCTCCACTTAGAAAATAGATATTGAGGCGCTTACCATTTCATATTTAATGTCATGTTCTTTTAAGTTAATAATTTTAAAGTATAGCATTACATTTAAAAAATTTCCAGAAAATTAATACCACTAAACAACGCCACCTACCACCGTTAAAAAAAAAAACAGAATAAAACGATAATATAATATTTTACAGCATTAAATTGCCTTTCAAATGATATTAAATTTGTCAAAATCCCTAAAGCGGTACACAAAACTTATGACTGTTTTATTTAGTCAGTTTTTCCAGTCACCCCTACTATTATTTGACAAGATAGAAGAAAAGCATTGAATCAAACTTACATAAAATAATTTGAGGATTACGAATATTTATATTTGATGGTACTATAACCATGCATTTACTACAAAATGTTTTTGTACTATTATTGTGAACTACGCCCCTATCGTGAAGTAGGAACTGGAAAATATTTTTTCAGCAGTTTTCTCGTAAGCAATTTTGTATTATATGGATTTTTCCTAAGTTGTACAATAAATAGCTTTAAGATACAGTTGCGGCCTTTCTATTAATCAGACACATGGTACAGATATGTGTTGTTTGTTGGCAATTTCAACATAATACTGTATAATTTAACTTGCTACCGTTCAAGAGCAAAATTCGGTTCCAATTCTTAGACTATTGTACTGCGTCCCATTAAGTAAGGTAGTTTCTAGAACCTATCAATCGCACAGTTTTGGGAAAAAAATATTTTTAGTAAAAGTACTACTTACCGCTAGAGGCACAATTGTGACTTCAAAACAAAAACTAAAAATGTTCCCAGAAATACCCAATTAAGAAGAATTCGTACTAGCAGTGTGCCATTGCTAAACTATGTAATTATAAGTTCCATTAAAACAGATTTTAATTTTAACTGTTTCAAAGTAAAACTTAATGTTTATGGAAGAAAAACTGAGACTTTGTCGCTGTAGTATTACTTTTCTTTAAAATGCTTACTTGTTTTGTTGTTGAATTCTGTACATTTTATTGCGTATTTGACCACAATTTTAATAGAAATAAATACAAAATCGTAATTTACCACAATCACGACAAAGTTTATATCTACTAATTTAAATCAAAACATTGCTTACAACTTTAAGCCAATTTTATGGGTACTTAAGACTACTACCACGCATTGAAATGCTTACTTATTGCGACATTTAAGTGCACTGCTGGTATGTGTATACCTCTTAACATATGTGGCAATAGATAACACTGTTTTAATACTTAATGTTTTCTGAACAAAAATGCATTTTTTTCACTTGTCAAATGAAGTGGTAGGAGAAGCTTAGACTAGAATTAACTGATTTTAAAAAAACTTAGCTCTATCTGGTAGAGTTATTGTTTTTAAATTTTTAATACTGATAGTTTTTTCTCGAACATTGGTAGAGGACGGCTCTACATTGTCAACTGACATGTTTTATCAAATTTTAAAAAAATTCTATACAATGTTTTGTGCTTTTTTAATTATTAGCATAGAACCCAAAAAATCTAAAAAAAAAACTGAAGCAAACCGCTACTTGATACCATTTTAGACCGGCAATATTTACATAAAGATTCGTCAGGATTACAGTGTTTCGAATATTGAGAGAACACAGGTAATTATATTTTCCTTTTCACACTGTTGTTCCTTGAAAACAAAGTCGACTTTGTGGCATCCGGTACAAGAAACCAAAACTATTCTACAAAAAGTGACTATTTACTAAATTAAACTCGATAACATTTGATCACACATAAATTAACGTTGCAAATTCTCTATATACACAAATGTAACAAAATACTATTTTACGATTGTGATGCACATTGATTGACTAAAAACGATAAATGTAATTAAATAATTTAATCTATGTTAAACCCTGGGAGGCGGCTTGAGGTTGCGACTATGCGATGCGCAAGAGTTCTTCAAAACCTGTTTAAGGGTAGACTAAGAGAGCACTCACACCAGCGACTGCTTCCATTGTACAATTATCGCTACCCAAAATACTTTCATTTTGCGGCTAGGCTGGGGTGTGGTTCTCCCAAACTATTATAGAGCGAAGTACTTGTTGGTGCAATTAAAGAACCATGCATTTTACTATAGCTATAAACTAATTTGCGGTCGGCGATAACTTTCACCACGAAGCTACTTTGCTGCATCGCGTAGCGGAGTCAAAAAATTGCAAGTGGAGATGTGGGTCCTCTTCATGAATTACACAAAAAATTATATTGATCAATCATAAATTAGGACGACAGAAATGCCGAAAAGAAGGTATTTTTCAAACCATCAATGTAGATGACAAAGTGTGCGTTATTGAGTAATTCAAAAGGAAAGTATCGATATTTTGCAAAAAGAAGACAAAGAGAAAACACAACTGCTAAATTATAAATAATTTGCTTTTGATTCCATCCATATCACATTGTGCTCCACCAAGCTTTGACTGACGAAGACGACGGGCAGAAGATTGTACTGCTGGTTGAGAAATATGATACAGCCGAAGACAAAACCTTTTTATCTAGAATTATGTGACGGGTCAATTCATCTCATATAGAATCGGTACAATTAATACACATAAAATGTACCACTGGTCAGCCACAATAACCCCTGGATGGAGGAGGTGCAATATGGGGATTCCGGATACTTCGCCGAATTGACATAACGTCAAATGGAAAGTACAAATAAAATTTGACACAACGTCGGAACAAATTATTACACGTCGAAATCCGGCCATATCGCCAAAATCACTTGCTGGATACAATGCCGAAAAATACACGCCGCCGAAATTGACATCATAGAATGTGGACGCAACGTCAAAAACAAAAACTGAAGTGTTTTTCGTATTAAAAAGGATTAATTTTATAGGGTATTCAAAACAACTTTTTTTTGTACGTAAATTTGCTTTAATCAATTTAAGTTGTATTCATGTGATCGGGGGGTAAACGATGTTGGTTCGTAGGTAACAGTTATTACAATTTCTTTTTTTTTTTTAATTTGTTTTAATCCAAATTCAATCTACATATGTGGCGTCAGTTTTGCTTTCAACGTTGTGTTGATATTCGACCATATGTCCACTACCGATTTCGGTGTTGTGTCCAAGTTTCGGCGTTGTGTACATTCGTCGTTATGACCATTTGGCAAAAGGTCCAATGACAAAGAAACTAAGACGTTAATCGCTTGGTGTGGCATTATAAGTACAAAAATTATAGGACCTTTTACCTTTGATGAGCTTTTTAGAGGGCAAACATTTAAACTTTTTGAACAACCAATTGTCAATTTTTTTTAGAAAATGTGCCATTAGAACCAGAAAATGTTTTTTTCCAAAAGGATGGTTGTACTGTCCATTATGCTACAAATGTTCCTGAATTTAATGATTTAATTCCATCTTTATTTTTATTTATGAATAGTAAAACCTGCACACTCAGGATGATATCATTCAACATATAAAGGACGCTATTCGCAGCATTTTTTTAGAACGCAAGTGAAAGCAGCCGTCTTGTCGACTAGGCAAAGTTTGAATAGTCTATTCAAATCGACCGTAGTCGGCTTAAATACTTGGGACGTCATTGAATGTTTGAACGTTTAATCTACTTGATCTCTATATTTGTTTATTTAGAAATATTTTTTGGTTAATTTTTTGTCGTTTTGATGGTTTATTTGACTTTCAAATATAATGGGCCAATTTTCGTAGATATTTGGCCCCCAAAAATGGTATCAATCGACGGCTTACTGCTACAGTTTTGGCAGGCTTTGTTTCGCTCTCATCCTACTAATATGTAAAACAGTATAAACTTTTTTTTGTTTAAATTCTTTACAAAATTTGGAAACATGTAAGTTGTTGACATACCGTTTCTTACCGAGTTCAATAAACTTATCCAGTAATTTATATACTCAGTATACTATTGGCGCGGAGTAATAAACCTGTCAGAATTATCGAACCTTTCGTATTGCAGTGGCGTAGGTACCTGATACGCTTGGAAAATTATATTTTTAGTAGGTAAATATATTATAATAGTAAAATCTATCTGATATGAATTATTATGTGGTTATATGTTATTTATTTTATTTGTATAGTAGATCACATTATAAAGTTTACTTTTACGTATTATACCATTATTTTTGTATCTTGGTATAATACCCACATTATTATGATTCTTGTTTCGTCAGTACCTGGGCTGATGGCAACGTGTGTTTACACAGGTTAAACTATTGTTCTCAGACCCTAGATGTGGGTCGATATGCCGCAAGAGCGGTACAATAATCGTATTTTGGTTAGAATTTATTGGTTTTACTTAACCGTACCACTTTCACAAGAAAATAAAGAATTATTTCAAGCAATTATGATTTATTACTCCGCGCTCAATAGTATACAGACTATAGGGTAAAAAAATTAACAATACAAAGCTCTATCAAATGGAGCTAAGTTCACTAAGACCGGTTGATCCAAACCAGAGTTATGAGCAATGTTATCTATTTGCATACATTAGTTGTGCAGATATTTCTAGTTTTTTGTTTTGAAGTCACACTGCTGCACCCACTAGTGGTCAATCTACGAACTTTAAAAATATCCCATGATCACTTATGGAAAATATTTTTCCTAAAGTGTACGGTTGATAGTTTCTGAAATGCAGTCGGCTACCTTCTTTAATAAGACTCTTCGAACTATTCTTGGAAACTCAAACGAAATCAAAACTAAATAATTTTAATAAAATTTATTTAAGTCTAACAGTAAAATGAAAAACTTAACATCCTTAAAGTAGTTTTCAGATTAGTTCATAATTTACAACGTAACGTCCATTCGTTTGGCTTATCCCAGTGACGTCATGTATGTATTATATCATTAAATGACTGTCGTCTGTAATTTAAACCATAAACATGGACACTGGTCCCAACCATTCGATATTTACTTATTTGTTGATTGATGTTACGTATGTTTATTTTGGTATTTTATTTACGAATGACATTAACATGACGTCATTTTTATTTACGCTAAGTTGGTATCAAAACTGTTCCAACAAAAATTTGTTGTTGATGTATTCTTGTTAGTTACTGAACGAACAAATTAGAAATAAATAGCCTTTTTCGGTAGCGTGTGTTGTGTGTTAAGAATGAAATCGTTACTGAATTATTTTTATAGTACATGTAAAATATAAAACTAATTTAATTTTTCAATTCTCCACAAAAGTTGTACAGAAACATCTACGAAAACAATTAATAAAATAAGTAGCAATAATAGAATATAATTTCTCACTGTACTAACAGTACAAAGCCAATTAAAATAAAAATAAAAATTAGTTTCAAGGTTTTGTAAAACCTATAAAAGTAAAGCAGCACAAAAATATCGTTCTGCCATTGATTACTGAATGTTGCCAAAACATAATTAGCGTTACAGGATATCGAAGCAATATGTGTATAACATATGATTCTTGGTGGTTTGAAAACGGATTACAAGTAATTCGAACTAGGTATGAAATGTGCAAACTGAAAACGATAATGAATCTATTTTTTATAAATCGACGTTTGCAACAAAAATTTAATAACTTTTATGTTTTATTATAATTTAGAAAAGAACGTAATTTTATTTTACCCTATCTAAAAACCTAAAAGTGCTTTATTTCAAAAGCTGAAACAAAATTTTACTGAAATGATGTTTTGAAAGATGGTCTGGTAGCCTTATTAACGTGTAATGAATTAAAACTTCTAACACAATACAAACAAAAATCAGCATTTCCATTTTTTTTTTATTTATTCTTTTTAGAGCTTTCTAAAAAGTTAAAGTAAAATAAATCTGAGGATTTAAAGAAACATTATACAAACCTCGAGATTTATTCATTCAACAATGTTGTTTTTGAAATTGAAAATTTGCTTTTAAACACAAAGTAAAATAATAAGTGAAGTTTGTCCTCAATTTATTTCCAATTATCATTTGGTGTACGAAATATGTTGGATACGAACAATGTTGTGAAAATAAAATTTTAATTTTTATTCATTTAGCAATTTAAATACTGAATTTAATTATTCCTGTGCTAGCATTATAAAAAAATTGTTTTTTTATAAGGTCTCCTTTTTCAACAAATCGCTTTAAAACTGTTTGAGGTCCTTTTCTTTAATTTAGTTTGTCGTAATGTTATAAAAGAAAAATATTATTCAATATTGATTAATTTGTTTCTTTAACTATAAAATTGGAAACATAAATTATATTAACACGTAACTTTTATTTAACTAATTATTTATTTGTAGTGCATGACGATTAAAACGAACACTTGTATTCGTTTACTGTAATTAATTGTTCGTTTACGTTCTAAAAGTTTTCGGCATACAAAAATTATTGGTTTCTATATAGAATTTAATAACTATTATTATGTAACGTGCAAATCTTGTGAGTACCTTGTGTACATAAATACTTTGGAGAATTTTCTTAGGGTTGGTACTTGAATCTTTTTTTTTCTTTCTTAGTATGTTTGTAGAAAGGATGACACCGTTCCATTAAAGTAAAAGCTTTTGTTCATTCAATATTTAGAAAAAATTTTATAATTTACTTGTTGACGATTGTTTCTGAGTGCAGGGTGCGCCATTAGTGGCGCGTCGGTTCATAGCTACCTTATTATCAAAAATACAAAAATTTGTGTTATACAAAAGCTGCTTTAAATGACCTTTGGACATAACTTAAAATATTTGGTATAGGACTGTACTTTATTGTTTTAAATAGAACACCTGTATATTATTTTATATTTAAACCAAAGGTTAGGGATAGATTGTATCAAAGTAGTATTGGTTTCAAAATAAATATTTTCTGAGACATCAACCGATTTGTAAATTACAATTTTTGGAACTTGAAATTTTGTAATAGTGTGTAAGAAAGTTGAACTAGAAGGTGGCGCTCGACTTTTTCTTAATTTATTATTTGTTTAGTAGTTAGATCTCAAAAATCAAAATAAATGCTTAAACTTGAACAGCATTTGCACCACTATTACAACAGATAGAAAGAAAATACGAACGTGAAGATGAAGCTGCATGTTTTATAAAACAGGTTGCAAAATTTCATTAAAATAGGTAATAATTAAATCTAAAATATCTAAAACGGCAAGAGCATTTGCACAAAATTTTGTCAGTATTTTATAATGTCCACGCGATCGTCCATCTACACGTCATTCGTTTGCAGTGTGATCTACCAACGACAGAATTTCTGTCGGTAGCTGCTGATTACTAGAGATTTACTTGTTTAATTTTAAAAAGTTTATTTTTTAAGGATCTTATCTTGTTTTTTGCATATACCGAGTGTGTTAATTTTCGAGTTACTTCTTCCAGATATTTCAAACGGCCAAAACTTGAATTTTTCAAATAGCAGGGTTATACTTTTTTAAACCAAATAATGTTAAATTTATTTTTCTTTACAAATATATGATACTATTTATACCAAAATACTAGTTTGTTTCTTATTTAAGACTGTATTTTTGCTCTGCAAAAAACAAAGAAAACACTTATAAAATCAAGTAGACTAAGTAGATACAATAGTTTCTGGCTACACGTGATACACATAATTCTTGAGCAGACAAAATGATCAAATTTGCTGAAACTTTAAATTATCAATATTATTATATGTCAAAAATATTTTTGGTTGGTAATTCCACTTTGACAGCTGTCAACACGGACATTTTATCATATATTAAAATACGTGTTTTTTTAAATCCTTCAAAATAAGATTTAAAAGAGTATTGTAACGTATTATTTACGTAATCCAGCATGATGATTGAACTGATTTCAGTGTCATGGAGTAGTAACGCGATTCTTTGTCAATATTTAGTTTTTTGCCGTACTCTGAGTGTTGCAAAATTAGTGATAATGGAGGGAAGGCCAAATAGAAATTTATAAAATAATTCTGGGTCATTTGTTAGCGTGATTTTATTGTGGCAGTCTTTTCAAAGCTTTATTAGTTTATTTAATGACTTACTGAATCTTATCAAAAGCTAGCCAACAGATATAATTTTTAGTACTAAAGAATGAAATAATAAACGTGATCTTCTTACATACGTTCATGTGTGTGTGTCTATAAACAATACCGTATCTCGGCCAAGAGACCATGCAATGTAAAATTTTTTGAAAAAGTTAATATTGCAAAACGTACGGTAAACTTAGACTCACTAGTGATATCTATCAATATCTTACTTGTAATATAGTTCCAACATTCCCAGAAAGTACAAAAAAAGTCTAACACAAAAAACAATTTTTTTGGTAACACCACCTCAACAACGGTTTTTGAGTGACGAAAATGAGGGTTCGGTGTATATTCAGGAGTATAGGGTACAAAATAGTGCAAGTAAATTCAAAATTGTTCTAAAAAAGGACAGTGAAACTATAAAGGATGAGTTAGGAAATTCCATCAACAATGTTGAGGATGTTTCTTGCCTTAATCTAAAACCAGGTTTTTAAAGATGTGTAGGCCGAAGAAAACGGCAAAAAACCAATGTCCTTTTTATTGGGGACTACAACTCCAAATTTTTTTGCTTAATATTAAAAAGTTTCGATGAAAATCATAAGTGGCTGTAGAAAGGTACAACATAAATAGTAAGATTGAAGGATTCAAAAATTATAATTTATGCAATGTTGTTTCATGTCCTCAACAGAATTAGAATTATTAAATTGTTTTTAACATATGAATTTGTTGGTTGTGTTAAGAAGAATCTAATCGACAATTTTTATATCGAAGGGAAGTTAGGACCCGACTTTTGTAAAAGAACAGAAATCCGAAGAGGTCTCAAAATAGGAGTTTTATCTTTTATAGGAAAACAAACCTCTTCTAATTTCACGTTCTAAAACCGATACTTTACAAGTACGGGTCTAATATTCTTTCTAAACGCCACCAATTTGGCTTCAAGTTTTTTATGATAGGTGATTTCTTAACTGGCTATTGTCTAAATTTTGTCATCTATACTGAACAAAAACAGATTTAGCTTTTACTTGCTTCACTAAGAAGTTATTGAAAATGGGTTAAATTGTGGTGACTTTGTACAACCCTCTTAGAAAAAATTAAATATTTATAAACTATGACAGAACAGATAACTGTAACGCCGATTGAATGTTTAAATTTAATAAAGCTTTATGGACAATGAGTGTATTATGCTTAGATAACTATTTGTATTTAAAAATTCAATGTCGTTACAGTTATCTGTTTATTACTTAGTTTGTACTCATTTTTAAACGTGTTCCTATTATTGCACGAGATGTCGTAAGACACATTTCTCTTCTCATCCCATACTATATTTGGACAACTGGTACAATAACAGTCATGCTAATTTTACATCTTTACATAGGGTGAGGCACCACAACAAAATTATTCTTAGCATTAAAACGAAAAACAATATTAAAAATCTTAGGCATACATATATCACGATTAGAGACCACATTTTTAAAAATATTTTGGTGCTCCAGAAATTCGTACTATATCAAAGGTAGGTTATTATAATAGAATTCTATATTTTTTCTATTTTTGAATTGTACGAAAAAAATAATGTATGTTATTTAACATGTCTTATACCTATTTACTTACGTTTCGAGATAAATCGATTTTACCAGATTTGCTAACCCTCCAAAACTACAACAACTTCAAGATATAAGAACAAGCAACTTTTACTTACACCACCTTACTAAAAGATTTTAACATGTTTTTTGCAATACTTACTATTATGTTATGATGTATATGGTGTTTATCACCGCATAACATTAACGACTTAAAACTTAAATAAATTGCTTAACTTAAATGGAACACCCAGTATTTCTGTAGCCTGTTAAAATCTAAGTTACCTATTAGATTAAATCGTAAAATAAACATTAGTCTTAAGACCACTTTAATGTATAGGCCAATTCAGTTTTAAATATGTACTAATATTATTGATTATTTTTCAGAAAAAATAAACAGAAATGTGCTTATGAGTAGTATGATGCTCTAGTCAATAGAATCATGTTGACAGTTTACTGATGTTTAACCGTTATTTAGCACATTAAAAAAAAAATCGGTCACACTGTAAACATCGACAACCTCTAACCTGTTTAACTAAGACTGTGATACAAATCTCTGTAGTACGATACTTTGTAAACCATTATTTTTAAAATTGCTTTAACAAAGTTGCCAATGTTTATTACAATGTTATCAATTTTTGCTGTAACAAATAATAGTTGTTGTGAAGCTTAGACCGGTGGTCGGGATTTGACTGGATTCTAGAACCTGAGATAAGTCATGGGCAACATTTCTGTTATTTTGTTCTAAACAATTTTTTAAAGTTAATATTTAAAACTGATGTTGCTTATACATTAAAAATAGTTGCAAGATTATGTTCATTTTACGGATATCTGACAGGTAACTTAGATTCCAGTAATCGCAAATTGTTAAACTGGCAAATTTTAAATATCTCGAAACTATCAGGAGTTAGAGGCTGCTGGCAAACTCCTAACATCGACTGAAAGATAATTAGTTCCAGCTTTCAACAGGGCTACACAAACAAAGTGTTCCATTTAAGTTGCTTTTATTGTTTTTATTTATTTTGAAGTTATTGTATTTTTTGAGTCTGCAAATCAGGTAAAATCGATTTATTTCAGAGATGGAAGTAAGTAGGTATAGCAATATGTTAACAAACACATTATTTTTGATCACAATTCAAAAGAAACTACAAGGTGATCTATTTAAAATAACCTAACATTTATATGGTGCGGGTTTCTGGAGCACCCTGTACAATCAAAAATATTTTTATGTAGTCTTAAATAATCTCACATATGTATGCCTTAAGATTTCTTACATCAATTGTCGTTTTTATGCTACAGAATACTTGCCTGGTAGTGCCCCAAATCCCATATAAGCATGTTACAAAAAGATACCTCTGCCAGATTTTTATCTGGCGGTAATAAGACAGGATTTTGAAAATACGCCCAGGCATAATCCCGTAGAGTTTTTGCCGACACCCAACAGGTGATCACTCTGGATAGAAAAACATTTCATTAAAAATTCAGAAGGCGGAACCGAATAGTCGCCAACTAGTGAGTCGTTGCGTGTTGTTTGTTCAAAACGCGGAAAAAGGTTGACAATCACATTTCAGTGTGATAATTCGCAATGTTGAGCCGTGTCCAACAATGCTTTGAAATATATCATTCAAAAAGAAATATTAATTTTATGTTGTTTTGAGCTACCAACCTTGGAGTTTTGTCTTCAGAAATTTATCTCGTGTTTTTGTTTTTTTGTAATATTCTATTATTTTTGTCATATTTTATACTTTTTAAAAATAAGTATCACATTCAAAAATTAACACTGTTTTACAAAAAATCATTTAAATTAACTAATATGTATATTCAGACCAGTGCCGTATGATTACGTCACCAATTTTTTTTAAATCAACATGCCGAGTGCCGTACGTAAACATTTTTTCGATACTTAGTGCGTCCACAGGATGCACAATTTAAAAACTAACTCACGGCGCGAAAGACTTAAAGAAAAGTATTAAAGACACAAAGACGTGGTACCTTTTTGATGATCATAAATGTAAAAGAAAAATTGGTCGTTTAAGACATTCTCAATTTATAGAGAGGATGACGATAAAACGAAATTATGACAAAAGCTAATAGTATTTATTCTTACTTATTTATGTAGGTTATAATAATTTGTTACACATTGTGATCTTTTGTAAATAAATGGCGCTTGCTCTTAAGATGAGTTGGTCGCATACAAGATTTTGATTGTGAAATTTGATTAATTGTATCAAATCCACAACATATTGAAACATGAAATACAAATTTTTACAACTGCCTGATGTTTCAAGTCATAGATGTCAAAATCAATAAAATTGAAGAACTTCCCAATTTGATTGCAAATTGATTTGGGAAACAATTTTTAAGGAAAATATGGGCAACTGCTTTAGATACATTTCTGCTACTCTTTAAACGCCACAGAATATTTTGACAATAAAATAAACGTTTTCAACAAAATTCCTTGCACTCCGCAACTTTTGCATGGAAGTTTCCATTTCACACACTTGTATCATAAATGACTATGTTTTTATTATGTGTGAAAAATTGTTCTATATGATAATGCGGAAAGAACAACTTGACGTTTGTAAAAAAATATTGTTTTATATTTATTTAATAATTTTTTTTATTTATTATTTAATACAGCAAAAACAAAACAATTAACGTGTAATTAGTATTAAACTCTATTCGAGTCTTAGTCCGTGAAAATGCCGGATTGTCATTAAACTTAATTGAATTATGCTCTGACCCTGGCTATGAAGGCATGTATCTAATCACAATTTTATATCACAAACTCTTACACATTTAGGTGAAAAGTTTTCTAGAACTTCAAAGCAGCACTGTATCTTTCTTTAACGCAAACGTAATCAATAGTGTCAACGACTAGAAAGTGAAAGCATTCTTGTAAAAGCGATGGCTCAAAGTATTTTGGTGTAACTATTTCAGTTAAATATTGTATGTAATAATTTCATTGCACTTGAAAAATAATGTTTTTTTAATTAGTTTAGTAGTTTTTGACTCCACTTAATGAAGATATTTAATTTCTATTTTAGGTACTACGAAATTTTAATTTATAATTTAAACATACGAATGGAAACCCTTCATTATATTATAAAGCAAAGGTAACATTAAACAAGAGTTTGCGCTCAATTACCAATAAACGTATGTAAGAACGTGTGCCACAATTAAACAAAAATGTTGTTAAAAATAGAAAATAAAACCGATATGTTGCAGAAATAACTATTTAAATAATAGTTTCCAATTTATTATTAAATCATAAAATTCGGGAAGTAGCGTAAAAACACTTTAATGCTGAATTTGAAGTTGTTTTAAAACCTATTCATAAAATGGAGCAAACGGTTAGAACTTGTTTAGAGCTACTGCTTGAGCATATATTTTAAGTTTCGATTTAAAAATGAAAAAGAGAAAAAGAAGAATTTAATTTTAGAAAATAGTTTACTAAATAAAAGTTATAGATAAGTAGTAAAACTTTTCAGTCATAATCTTTCTCTAATTATTCTTAAAGTTATTTAAAGAATAGTCACGTGAGACCAGTGTAATTTTGGTAATTATGTTGTAATTAAACACCTGGTCAAAAAAGTTTTTAAGCAAAAGTTCTACATAATTACTTTGGAAACAGTTTTATTTGACAAAAAGTTGACTTTAGTAAGCAAATAATACATTAATTGCCGTGTCGAGAAAAGCGACCAAATAGATAAATTTCATAAGTAACCATTTGATAATAAAGATACCCCAAATTAAACAATGTTTTCTATATAAAGCCAGAGGAGACAAGATTCAAGAACTAACGCGGGACGAGAAGAGCAACAGTTGTAGGTAATTTAAAGTTATGAAGTTCAATAGTTATGTATAATGTATTGACTGAATTTTGTTTTGCACGCACGAACACACTGCACGTTTTCGCTTAAAAATGTACAGAGAACTTTCGTCTGGCTTTAAATTGTTATTGTTATTATTTTTGTGCATACGACATAGAGCCGACCGGTTGATCTCCAGAAAAATTTTTGATTGTTTTATAGTATCGCTACTTGCTAACAACATATAGGAAACTTTTTTATTATTAACTTTACGAAGAAAGTTATTCTTTTATAAAAAAGTTCTGCATAACCAACAGAAAAACACCAAAAACTGCACTAAAACTTTACTCGACACGTGTTTCAACAGCTGTTGTCATCATCAGCGATACCGATACTAAAATTAAAAACAACGGGAAGCTTATATATACTATCTGCTTATCACGCATCGTTAAATTTAATTGATTCTTAGATAAGCTTAAATAATTCCGAAAATCCTAATGGACCGTTATCATCATAATTCATAAGCAAATTTCTGTTTTTAAAAATTTCTAAACTTTCATAAGAATCAAGTTCGTTTTTATTATCTACCTCTTAATTAATTCAATGTCGCCTACTCTATGGCCATTTTCAAGCATATGCATGGCAACACTGGACCTATCTGTGCGATGATATTTGACATGAGCTACGTGCTCTTTTAAAACGAGTTTTTATAGGTCTCTTGGTTTGCCCTATATATACTTGGTTACAGTCTTTACAATTAATTTTATATATTCCCGATTTATCACACGATTTCTGGCTATCTCCATTGCCTAAAAGATTTTGCAAGTTGTTACTACTAGAGGTTACTGTTTTATAATCAAATTTTGAAAACATTTTTGAAGACCTTTTGTGTATGTGGGATAATTTGGTAATTTGACATATTTCTTATCTATTTTGCTATTACTAGTTCCTAACGTTGTAATGTTTCTAATGTTTAACTTATGTTTATGTTTTCTAATTATGTTTGTGACAATTGATTCTTGAAACCATTGTATGATGCAATCTGCTTATTATTTCGCAGTTCTTTATCAAAGTTTTGTTTTGACAATGGGAAATGTAATAATCGGTGAATCAAAAATTGAAAGATGCAAGTTTATGTTGCATACCATGGTTGGAATCATTTGTTATAAACCTCATAGTGTTAGTGTCTTTACGATAAATATCTATATCTAGTTTGTTGCCATTTCTTGTCACTAAAGTGTCTAAGAAAGGTAACTTAAGGTTTGTTTCTGTTTCTATAGGTAAACTTGATCGGTCTCAAATTTTGAATTTAAAATTTCTACAAATTGCTGAGGGCTGTAAACTTTAGTGTGTCGATGACTGCAAAAACGTCATCTACATATCTACACCAAATTCTAGAAAATATTCTAAATTATTTTTCAAATCAGTTTCAAATTTACCTTATGAACAGGTTAGCCATGTTAAACGAAGATAAGATGTTACCCATTGTTAAAAATTACACTTGTTGATAAATATTATTGTTAATTTGAAAATAGGTTTGACTCATCACATAATCTTGCTAATTTAATAAAAATTATTCACTTCTGAATTGTTTAAATGGTTTTATGTAACATATCTTTCAAATAATCTAAAGTGACATCTCATCGAACGTTGGAACAAAGAACAGCATCATCGAATGAAACTAATCTTCGTTCCTCAGTCAGCTCTAATGTTTTTAATTTTTTCAATAAAATCGTATGAATTTTGAACACTGAAATTTGATTGTTGATATTCAAAACTGTTGAATTTATTTGACAACCTTTAGATATCAGATAAGTAGGAGCATTAATACCTGAAACAATGGGACTCATTGCTTTTCCGGGTTTATGTATCTTAGGTAAACAATACATTCTAGGAAGAACTGGTTAGCTACCGTTAGTCTAAACCTAAGTTGTTTTGGTATAATATTTTCACATCTCTAATAAAAGTCCACGGGTATCAGCAATCATTTTGGGAAGATGATTTTTTAGATATTAATGAATAGGGGCCTTCATTATGTATCACCTGAACTGACTTAAAATAATCCTCTTTGGTAATGTAAAATAACTACTTTATGCCTTTATCTGCTTTTGAAATAACAACAATTTTTCTTTTATTTTTTAACAATGTTTATTTTCTTATGTTAAATTTAAATTTTGCACTGCTGAATATTATCTGGAAATTTGAATTTTACAGGCATTCCTAATGAATTTATTTAAAGTTATCATCTAAAAGTTTGTTCGAACTTTCAATTCCTACAATAATCTTATCTATGGGCGCTTTGTTAAATTTGAGGTTATATTTCAAGCCTTTATTCAACAAAGTTAATTCGTCATTGTCAAAAATCTCCGAGGATTTGTTTACCACTATGTTAGATTTTTAGGGATCAAGTCTGTGCACCTCTTTTTCTTTTTTAGATAATTCTGTGAACAAAATGTTGTGGTCATCTTTTTTGCCAAAATCTGTGTTAAATAATTTCATTAATATGGTGCAAAAACTCAATCTATTCAACATATTCGTCATCATTTAATCCTGAAGTCAGTTTTAAATGTAATTCATATGTTTCTACTATAATTTACCATAATGACATTTAATTTCGAAATCTAACCATTTACGCTTAGCAAATTCAAGCGCCTTTTTACATAGTATGAATTAAAATTTGCATAAACTTTAATAAATTTTGGAAAAACACCTGCTTTGCGGCAAGATTTAAGGAAATTAAATGTCACATTTAACAAAAAAGAAATCTTACTTTTAATCTTGAAGAACCTGTTCCGTAGTGTAGATCTGAAGCCCATCTTGATCAAAGGAAAGTAACAGCAACTGCAGAGTCTAATAACCAACAGAAAAACACCAAAAACTGCACCAAAATACTTTACTCGGACACGTGTTTCAACAGCTCGCTTGCTGTCATCATCAAGCCATATGATACTAAAATTAAAAACAACGAGAAGCTTATATATATACTATTTCTGTTGGTTAAATAAACGCTGCAGTTGGTGTTCCTTTTGCTGCGAAGTTCTGCATGTTCTAAAATCTAAATTACAATCATCAAATGTTACAATTTTCAGTTGTATGCGATTTAATAAAAATATCTAAACTTTGGATAGAAGAAAAGTACCTTATTTGTAACAATATGGAGTACTGTAATATGCAATTACATTCTCCAACTTAAAAATCTTTTTTTTATTACAAATTTTACTCAAATTGTGGATTTCAAACATTTATCTTTTTTGTTTATTTCAAACATGGAAACTTTTTCGTTCCGTTCAGAAAGAATTAAGAAAATTTATTTATAAATCTAATTAAAGTAAAAATACTTTAACAAAATAATTCAACATACCCGCCTTCTGCGTAATACAATTACATTTTTCCACGACATACTTAGAAAACGGACATTTCCCTTTTCTGTACAAATAGTGAGGAAAATTTGTTTTTCTTCACTAGCGAGGAAAATAATGTCGTGTTACAAAATGCCTCTTTAAAAAAAATGTAAGAATGTGTTATTAGAACTATATGCGCGTAGTACTTAGTTAAACAATTTAATTTAGTATTCAATCAGGTTTGTTTAATTTAATATCCTATATTTCGACTCTTAAAAATTGGTACCCTACATTTATTGGTTAGAATTACGCGGCTGCGCTATGACAGATTGAGACCACACCGATACTACAGAATACTGTAGCGAGACTATTGGGACCCACCTATTATCAAGTTTTGTAACAATAAGTTACGTTTAAAATATTATTACTTGTTTCATTAGGTTGTTTTTTTTTTGGGGAATGTCGTGAAAAAATGTTGTGTCTAACACATGAGGAAAGCTTTCTTCACTTGTTGGACAAATAACTATTTTCTACAGTTGACACAAAAAATATGTCATTAACGTTTCATAAAGTGGGCGTAAAAACCAGACCGTAAATAAAGATTTTTACGCACTAAATTTTAAATTTATTCTTACAAAAATTTGAACAAAACATTTACTTATTTATTGTAATGAATGTTGATAGTGAAATTGGAACACTTCTTCATTAGCTTCACGCCGTGTGACACTCTGTTGAACTAATGTTAAAATTAAAAGTGCCGATAAGGACACAAGCGCTTTTGCTTCGATATCGTTGCATAAGGGTTGGCTTCTTAGAAAACGTTGTATGTCAGCATATAGTAATTGGCGTACTATGTGCGGTGCGATGTCACCTGATATCGTGGGATTATGTGTTGTGCTGAAGACGGCGGCCCAGAAATGGAATTGGCCCATTTGATTCGAACTTCGGCCGGTCTTCACTTGATGCTGGCGCTGCGACTACTTGGCTGGTTTGTAACGTGGAAAATAATTTTCGAAGGAAAAGAGGATCATCCAATTGCACTTTCCTTGTCATCCTGTTGGAAGGGCACGTACC
The DNA here is from genome assembly GCA_030710515.1 of Abscondita cerata. Lineage (NCBI taxonomy): Eukaryota > Metazoa > Arthropoda > Insecta > Coleoptera > Lampyridae > Abscondita > Abscondita cerata. The sequence goes on along the minus strand of JALBCR010003906.1, from coordinate 681 downwards.
TCGACTAACTCTTGGCTGAAGCCGTGGATAGAATTGAATAAGATTATTAGTTGTTAGGTGGGCGCCTGGTCTATTACTTTTGTTTTATTAATTAACGGCCTAGTTAGACCTTCTAGGACGCCAGGAAAGTTGTATGAGAACAAAAGAAAGTTATGAACAAAAAAAGGTAAATAAATTGTGACTGGTTTATTATACAATCAAAAGAACTCATACAAAAACAATATATAAACTTTTACCAAATTTGTCGAAAACAAAATTCAAAATAAAAATTATGTTAATTATTGGCTATGCAAATTGATAATGATTCTTATTGCTTTTGGTACAAAAATTGTCATAAAGGGTGGAAGTGAAATTAATAAAAGTTTGAAACAACGGTAACCAGAATAGGTATCTTTTTGTATATGTTTTTAGTCGTTAGTTTATTAATTAGTAAATAAGCTTAATTTTAGGTTAGTTCGTTAGTTAATTTTAATTAGATTTCCTTTTTTTATGCTTAGCTTAGTTTTTCTAATCTCTATTTTTATTTTTATTTTTTTTTTTTTTATTTTGAACTCAAATTCTAATTTCTTATTCTATTGACTTGGCTACTGTTGTACCGAACGTTTCTAAAATTATTGTATGCGACCATACGTAAAAGAAAACAAAAAATGTGAGCAATACGTAACTGGAATCGAAGCACTG
>JALBCR010003905.1:0-34109 GCA_030710515.1 Abscondita cerata | reverse complement strand
AATATTTAATTAATTTGGCCATTAGTATAGTTTGATTATTTTATATTTTCACGCAACATGGACTGACATACACAGAAAATAATAGAGAAGCCTGTAAGGTAAAACTATATTAATTAAATTAGAATAAGTTATATGCGTGAGTTGATTTACTTTACTTTATAACAAGTTAGTCATTGTACGTAAATTTAGTTTTGTTCGATAACTAGTTCAATTTTATATTGGTATTTTTGTAAGCAAAACTAAACGAATTATATAACATAAAAATTCCATCTTTTTATTTAAAAATAATATTTCATTTTTTAAAATATGATTCCATTTTAATAAGGATATACATATGTACAGGGTGTCCTCAAATTAAATCATTTTATAAGATCCAACCGACTTCCGACAAATGGTTTCGTAACCTGAGTGAGATTTTTCATAAATATCGATTCAAAACTAGAATTTCCATATTTCTAAAATTAAAAAACACATTGAGCTTTTTCTTTATTCAAATCTGTTGTACTCTATTGAAAACTTAGGACACTCAGTTCAACTCAAGCGTCTAAACTTTCAAGCAAACAAAATATTTTATTAATCTGAAGGGATTCACATTTTTAGGTACATATTCCAATTTATTTTAATAATAAGAAGAGCAACTCAACTCATTGAATGTTAGTTTAAACACAATTTATATGAACGTAGATTAAATTTTTCCTTCCGTTTTGTTATATGTTGAGTTACAAAAAATGAAGCTGGAAATGCAAAATAAATGCATCCTCGAAATATGTTGGTACAACCATGAGTTTTTCAAGGTCCGATTGGTTGCTAAATAAAAATCACAGTGAGAATTCGATAAAATTTCATATAAAAAATGTGATACAAACAACCTAATCGCTGTTCCGATTCATATATTTGACGTAGCGTGGTACCACTTTTTGCAATACCTTCGTCATAGAAAGGAGCGCATGAGTTTCTCAGCCAACACTGTATGATAGTCTGCAGCTCGTTATCTGCAGAAAATTCTGTCTTCCTAGATAGCATTTCATATGGGCAAGAAAAACAAAAAAAAACAAGAAAAACATGTTGTTCCTGAGTTCACCACTTTGGTTTCCGGACCTGGTCATCAAGACCAAGACAGATAATTGGGAAAAACTGTACAACACAATTTCAACAAAACACAATCACATTACACACTTTAATTAATATTATTACATTGTGAATACTAAGGTGGGTAAGGGTTGGCATGTTTAGGTTTTTAGTGGTTTTCCTAAACCTTTAAGTAAATGCTTTGCCAAGACGAACCAATCCACCAATTGCACACGGTTTCGTCACCAAGCACTGTATAGGTTCTGGAGCACCACATACATAACATTTATACATCACAATACAATATTTAAAATGTACACATACGATTAAATAAATAAATATGGGCAACGAAATGAAAAATCTGAGGGACTTAGTTGAACTGTATAGTGGCTGATCAAAACCTTCCATTCAAAAACGCCGTGGTGGAGAGTCCTTGCTATAACTGCAGTGTGCGGGCGGGCATTGTCATGAAGAAGGGCAATATGTGACAACATCATTCCTGAGTAGAGACGGCTTACTGCGACGCGTTTTTGCGTTCTACTTTAGCGTACGCGATTAGTTTAAACTAATTTGTTTTTTGAACAACGTTGATCATGTCGTTTGAAGAAATAATATCAGAAATACAATCTGAGGTATGGTTGTCTTTTTATAGTTTTTACAAAAATCCAAACGTTAAAGCGAAAGTATGAAGGTAATTAGCACCAAAATTCAAAATTGAAGGTAAGTAATGAATTAATTTACAGGTTGTCAATGTTATGAAAAAATAAACCTATATTTTATTTTCCTAAAAGTAATAGGAGAATTGCTTTCGTATGTTCCTTCGCAAACCAAAGACAAACTGTTGTTTTGTCTATTTACACGATTTCTAAAAGATTCTCCTGTCGCCATATTTATGTCAAGATTAAACTCTTCATTTCCTTCTAGATCTTTTACAACATTATGCAGGATAGCTGCTGTTTTATTATAAGACAAGCATGCTCTTCGTTGGTTTCAATTTCTTTAGCAAAAATGCTCCACTTTGCATACAAAATACTAAAAGCACATTCAATACATTTCAGTGCACGGGAGAGGCGTTTATTAAAATATTCACTTTTTACATCCATAATGGTCGCATTATATTAGGTTTTAAATGATATGCTTTGTCGGCTTTTAATACATATGGCAAACGAGTTGTTGATCCCGGTATAGTACCGGGTGAGGGTATAGCAAGATCTCCATCAACTTAATAAAGGTTTGTTTACCTTTTCCTCCAACTTGTATGGTAATAAATCTTTTATTTGCATCTGCTACACCTTATAATACTACTGCTTGTAATTAAAAAATGTGGAGCCCGAATTGGCTTGTCATTTTATTCTGCAGTGTTTACCATCAATAGACCCTATGCACATTGACAACTGCCGTAGTTGGTAATATTCACTTGCCCAGTTCCTCCCATGTAGCAGAACATTGGATATATAGTATCTGCTATTGGGTTTTTCCATTCAAACATTTAAAAACCAGTGATCGAAAAAAGGTTTTCCGTAGCGAGAAATTTGTAATTAAACACATTTTCATATTAGACACACGTGCAAAAAAATAATGTGAGGTTAAACATTTTTTCTTTGCAGAAGATACCTCAAAAAAGCGTTGGAAAATTTGCAAGTCCAATATAAAACTAAAGGCACAACCAATTTGTAGATCCAGGGCTGAATAGGACGATTGGGAATCGACATGGTAATATTTCAATATAATGTCATTCGTGAAAGATTAAATCATATCTACACCGTCAGCTGGGAATTTACAGAATACACAAACAAGCAATACCCAAGAAACTGAAAGTACTCACAATGATCTCTATAATTTAGATACAGAAATAATTTGATGTGTGACCTCCCCTATGTCTCTACCTTTATCTGTTGAATATTCATGTTCAAGAAAACGTACAATCACCAAGGACAATTTATTGGAAATAAGACGTACATTAATGGAAAACGTTTGACCGAGACAAACATACTATTAACTTAAATAAAGATGAGGATTATTTGTTTTTTCAAAGCATTCTTCCTTTTATGAAAAAATTAACAGAATTACAAAGGTTACGTTACGTGGCAAAATCAATGATCGGCTAATAGAAGCCATATAACAAAATAAACAAACTTTGTGTCAAAATTAGAGTTACTATACTTGATCTAATCAGTTTTATTTACAACGTGGTGCGAGTGGATAAGTTTCAAGCGTGATTTCATTTTTTCTAATATATAGGGTGTCTCAAAACTCACGACCGTGCTCTCAGGGGATGATGCGGGGGACTAAAATAAAGCGAAAAACAAGAATGAAAAATTTTCCGATCTGCCTTCGTCTGGGAGTTAGTGGAGAAAAACGAAAAATATTTTAATAAACTTTATCCACAATCACCATATTATAGAGCTATTATTATGCCGTTATGAAACGTATTATAACACCTATAAAACACTAGTGTTTTATATTCCATAAAACATTAGTGTTTTGTAATATATAAAATTCAAGAAAAATTTGCAGAAAATTTAGTAATTATTTATTAACATTAATATTAACATTCACGTTAACATCAAAAGTAAACTTATTTGCAATATCAGGATTTACATTTACACAAACCACGTTTGAGGAAGACTGCATCGCGGAGATCTCTTGCATTGTGCTGGATTTTCCTTGAATTTTTCTAGCAATATCGATTTTATTTGACTCGCTTTCTTCTATATACCCCTCAACAACACTAGATGACCTCCACGCTCCGTGCCTCTTAAGAGTGAGAATATCACCACCAGCATTAGCCAACAGAGTCGCCGAAGAACGGCGCATACTATGGCCCGTGTAGGATTTAGCGTCTAGAAGTTTTAAGAAAGAAGCAATCTGTGAGGGGATTCTGGAAATAGTGTTAATTCCCACAGGTTGCACGGTGCATTTTGAATTTATATATCGCAAAAAAATCTTCCCTGCGAAATAGTACTTTTAGGACGTAGGCGTATGTATTTCTTGCATATCTCCATAACATTAACAGAGAATCCTTCGTCTAATACAGTGAAACTTCTTGACATATTGGTCTTTGTTTCTGGGATGGACACGTAGATAAAAGATCCTTTATCTTTCACATGTTCAATATTTAAGTTTACCAGTTCATTGCATCGTAAACCTCCACAAACACCCATTATGACAGCAACCTAGAAATATTTAAAATAATTAAGATACCAATACAAAAGAAAAGAAAATTGGTTGTACCTTCATCATTAAGTACTTTTCATCAGATGCTGTTTTCAAAAATTGTTCGATGTGTCCCCTCTCAAGCACTTTTGCCTTCTTTGCCTTGTAGTTTTTTGATTGGCTCTTGAGATAAGCAATTAATTTGCCGTATTTTGATATGTCAATATTTCTATGCACATTCAAAGTTGCTCTTAACATTGAATATTTCGTCCACATCGACGAGGAGGCAAACTTGCTTCTTACATTTAAAAAATAAGCCAACAGGACGTCCTCGTTTATGATGTTTGCACCTCTTTTCTCTCTCCATTCATTAAAGGTAGCAAATTCTTTTATGTATGCATCTTTAGATTTGGCCGGCAACAGTTGCAGGGTTACTTCTTCAGCTTCTGCTTTAATTTCTACCGGCAAAAAAGAATCACTTTCTGACATTTTTCAAAACGACGCACACAAACGATTTCTAATTTTTTCACAAATATTGTTTTTAATAAACAAGCATCCTAGCAACTAATAATGCAAAGCCGCCCAAAAGTTTCACTAAATTTTCTAATATTTGCTATTACATTAAAATTTTAGAACTGTCAGATTACTTATTTTCAATTAAATTGGTTTGATTGTGGATAAAATCTTGTATTGCATTCGTATTTTAGTGGCATATTATCCCCTTAAGAAAATTAAACGCTCGAACTTCGTTCTAGCGATTAAAAATTCTTGGGTAGATAATCTGCCTACTAAAACACATATACAATAAATAGCTATTAATTCATAATAGTAACCAGTGACAATGACCTAAGATTACAAAAAGATGTTCAAAAATAAAAACCGTCTACTTTAAAGGCACCTATGCGCACGAGTTACAAGATTAGTCCAAACTTGTTGTAGTATGTGGTCATTGATCAACGCCACAGCAGCATGCATACGGGCGATACACTCTTCCTCCATCACAAGTGGTTCAGCGTAAGCGTGAGTCACTAACAAACCCCAGAAAAAATAGTACAAAGGATTAAGGTCAGGAGATCTCGGTGGCCATGGGATACGCCCACCTCTTCCGAGCTATCGTCCGGGAACTGTTCATTGAGAAAGTTTCTTATTTGTAGGGCATTATGTGCTGATGCCCCATTATGTATGTTGAAAATAACAGCGCAGTCTAGTTGCCAAGGGAAGATCATCAAAGAATGGCGGCGGGAAGTGTCCAATTAAAAACTGATGATAGGTGTCTCCAGTAAGGCGTGGAGGTAAAAGGTGGGGTCCCATCACAGTATTCTAAAAGATGCCAGCCCAAACATTGAGGGAACAGCGTCTTTGGTGGCTTCTTAGCCGTGTGTTATGAGGATTTTCATCTGCATCAGCCCAGGCGTGAAGATTATGCGTATTTATACAGCTTTCAGCAGTAAAAGTTTTCTCGTCGCCAAACACAATCCTATCAACGAACTCTGGATCCTGTTCTACATTTTGCACCAACCATCCACAGAATTCTGCTCGACGTTCCCTATCACCCTCATATAAAACTTAAACTTTCTGTGGGCGGAAGGGATACAAACCATTTGAACGTAACAGTCTATGAATGGTATCTTTACTGCCAAGCATGTTTCGTGCAAGTGTACGGAGACTTGTACTGGGTTCCTCCTCTATCCTTTCCAGAATCTCCTCTTCTTCAGCGACTTCTAAGAGGAGAGGACGGCCACCCATATTTCGTCGAGGATTTACATTACCAGTGTCAACTAATCGTTGCTCTATGCGTGTTATAGTTTTTGCAGTAGGCTGCCGACGGTTTGGAATTCTTTCCGCATAGACCCTAGCTGCAGCAGTGGCATTATCATTGGTGAAACCTAACACCTTTACCATATCCACATACTCTCAATTAGAATACTATCGGTATTACACAAAATTCAACTTGTCGCGATAACCAAAGACCTAAACTTGGGTTTATATGACCACTGTCAGCTCAAGAGCCCACTCGAAATACGTAAATTTTAGGAAATATTTTTCGTATTTCTCCACTAACTCTCAGACGAAGGCCGATCGGAAAATTTTTCATTTTTGTTTTTCGCTTTATTTTAGTCCTTCGCATCATCACCTGAGAGCACGGTCGTGAGTATTGAGACACCCGGTATAGTCAAAGGATATGCCGACATTCTGATATATTCGCAAAATTTGTTTTCATTTAATTTTAATATTGAGTATAAAGTAGAAAATTCTCCAACCTTTTTTTTGATTAACAATGTTACTAGAACTTTTCCTAATTAAAGTGGGTTTTCTTCTAAATACATGTCAATAACATCGTATAACGACATAGACAATGCTTAAAATATTACTGACTCGATCAAACGCTGTTTGACTAATAGACCAGAGCAGGACACGCTTAAATTACCCGGTGGACATAACGCAGAATATTTTTTCACTAAAGACTTTGGAGTTTGGGTCATGCACTTCGTAAACTGCGTAGGCATATAGTAATTAAAGCAATCTAAGATACAGATGCTACTTCTATTTTATAATTACTCTTATTGTAAAACAATCTAAGTAACCAGTAGTACTATGAACCATAGTGGTATACCAATTATTTTCAAAGTCAAGGTTTACCTACAATAAAAACTGAGTAGATGATGATGATGATAATGATTCAGTAAATGTCGACTACACTACAAAGACACCAAAAATATCTATGTCAGTGAGGATAATTTTGAAAAAAATTACATAGTACTCTGGAAACTAAAAACTACGAAGTTGCCAAGCCACTAAGTAAAATAACGGCCAAATTTAAAAATAGAGCATCATAATTCCGTCTCTTTTACCCGTTTAACAAAACTTTAGTAGCTGGGTTCGCGCGCAAAATATTTCACCTCAGGAATTGTAGATGGTGCTACGGAATATAAAATTACTTAAAGTTACTCGCAGTAACTGACGCCAAGCGCTAAAAAAATTAAGCTGGTCCAACTTTGTTAAAATTGCTTAAAAATTTTTTTATGCATTTTTTAATTAAAAAAAATTTTTTTTACTACTTTAAATTTTTAATTGAAAAGGTTTAACAATTAAGTATTTATTCCACTACTTGTTTAATTTAGTTACATGTTCAAAAAAGTAGGTATTTCAGTTCAACGCGGCTCGTACCAGCGTGTAAGTCAAAACGTCACAGTCCTGTAATTACAATGTTCAACGTAAAAATATTTCGTATTGGTATCAACACTACATATTGGTAGAACATAACCAAAAATTACTCAATTCGGTAACGTCAACTTTTTTTAGTGGCTGGTTTGGTGTGAAATGCCCCATTTAGTTGTTTGATAATATTCTAATTCATTTCTAGTTTAGATCGGATAGCTTCTTTTGATGTATCAGTGCATTTAGTTTTAATTTACTGATTTGGAAGACTGGGATGTATTTAAAAAAAAGGAAGATTCTAACCTTCGATTGGGAACAAAGTGCCGACTATTATACATTTCTGGAAAGCTCTTAATGAGTGGAATGTAAATACAAATTGACATACAGGGTGTCCCATTTAAAAAATCCTAACTTTGGTAACTTTCTGAAAAATGGGGACACCTAGAAAAAAACTAAGCGTCACGTCACTGGATTCTGCATAAAAAAATGTGTAAGATTCCGTTTTACCTAGTCGATAACTTATCAGATACCTGAATTACAGAGGGTGTCTGAAAATGCACACTTTTTAACTTCACTCTGTATTTCAAAAACAAAGAGAGAAATGTTAAATTTTTCATGCTCCATCGTTTGTTTTACAAAAAGTGACACAGGTTCGCGAAAACCCCAAAACTCGAACTGCAATAATAACGGAGATACCCTGCAAAAGTGTCGAAAACAGGACACCCTGTACATGCTTACCCAAAATCAATCCAAATAACACTGTTGAAAGTATCTAACAATATAATTAGAAAACAGAATAGAAACATAAACGTGTACTGAGTGTTTAGATTTTAGATAGACTGTAACTCCTCACTTCTTAACTTGTATCAAATAAAAGTTGCTTCTGCTACGCGAGGAGTTGTCTGTAAAGTAAAATTTGGGAAACCCTGTATAGTCACCGTCAATTTTGTTACACAGTCACTCTAATGTCTCCTAACGTTGTTATATTATTAACTTCTCTAAATTTCTCCAGAGTATTCATTGTATCTTGCAATTACTCCTTTATCGCTATGAAATAAGTTAAGGTAAACAAAAAGTATTTTTTCTACTCATACATATAAAAATAGACTTTTCGTACCAAAATTTCCATAGTGTGAAAGAATCACTTTCATCTCTAGTAGTGAAAGTTGCTTTAATTTTAAATGTTGCGCCAGATTGATGAAAATCTGTATTACCAACTTTGCTTATGTCATTTTTACTACTACTACGTCGTTTTTTTTTATTATTTTATAATTCTTAGCTTTTATTATTTTATTATCATTTTGTAGAAAAAAACAGTATTTACTATTCAAGATAAAATCCGTTTTTTTCGTTCGAGAAATTGATCATTCGCTATGAGAAAATTTCTCTCCCACGAAAAAAACGGAACTTTCATCTGTTATAGTCAAATATACTATTACCAACTCGTTGAAAATTAACTCCAAGGTACAATAGGGAATCAAATCTTTATAAGTCACTACCGAGGTCACGACTAAAATGTCACATTTCTTTATTTGCAATAAAATTTACTGCAGGTAACAAGTTTTGTTGGTTTTGTTGGTAAACAATTAAAATTCAATTCTGTTTCAAAGAAAGTACTGTAAATATCAGAGAAAGGAGGTGTTTCTCATTTAAAATAAAAAGTGAGCCTTTTATAAATAATATATTCAATTTAGAGTTATCAATTAAAGTATCAGACATTTACGATGTCATAAATATTTGATAAACAAAAAAATAAAAATTTAATAATATTTATAGTGTATCTTAATAAAGTTTATTAATATTTTTAATTATAGCCAAAAAAAAAATTCATAAGAATCATAATTATGATATTTACTTTATGTATCTCCATTTGTTAAATTACAACTAGAAAAAGTAATGCAGCTTATATAATATGAAACTAATTTGATTTTAAACCCAGACTAAATTGACTTGTACAATATTTAACGTTAACTGAAAAATATTCTGAAAACTACTCTTGCTGAATAAATTTGCAATATGTAATAATACAAAATTATTAAAATTCTTAACTCATTCATTTATGCATATTTATTTAATTCTCATACATACAATCTAGAATGACTTGTAAGAGGGTAAGAAAACTCAACGTAGTTTCTGGAGATCAACGAAGCTGAAGATTCAAAGCTAAACTAAACCAGCATACGGAACTAGATCTAGAATATGAAATGTGTGTTCTGTTCTATAATTGAATTGGCCAGAATGTTTAATACTAGCTGCCTGCATAATGTGAAGGGTTGCTAATGTTTATTCATTAGTAGAAGTTGGCGGCTGCAACGCGTGTTCTCCACACTACGTACTCCTAGAGTTGTACCATGAGAAGCTTATCATTATGCTAATCGGGGTAGCATTTGATGTAGGATTCTTGCTGTTTCAAACCACAAAATATTCGGATATTACTATAAAACACTAAAACAAATTACTCGTTTTACGTTCTGCTCGCAAAAGAAGTTCAACTTACTTGTTTATGTTTTAAAGCTTAACTGAAGTCGCAACAACTGCTTCCTTTTAAAACGTGCAAGAAACATTTGTCTTCATTTATTACAGAATCGCGCAAAGTCTGCAAATCAGTTGCATGTGAGGAATACCAATCGGTAGTTGGCAAATTGTTCAAATGAACTCTAAAAGTAACAGCGATTTACACGACTTTCTTTGCTTGACTTAAAACGTTAGTTATATTTCAACAAAAACAACCATCTTAGAAACGCCAACAACGACTATTAAACAATGTAATGATAAAAATTAGTTAATATTATTAATGTGGTGGTGAAAGCGTATTTTATCTGAGACGTCTATCTTTTGGAGCAATCAGACAATGCAAGTATTTTTGTAAAGAAGAACACTGGAGCTGTGAAAAATAATGTAACTTGAAAGAAAACAAGATACTGAATTATAAAATAAATATATTTCTGTACTTTCAAAGTAATTGAAAGTTAAAACTGTTTAACTATAAAATAAGATTGGGCAATCATAATTGTAGGTGGCGTTGAGATTCCTGTAGAATATGAAAACAATTGTAATAAAACTAAAAAAAATTCAAACCCTAATAAATATAACTAATTATGAAGTACGATGAACAATTTTTGTTTTTTACGTATTACAGAGATTAATGAATAGCATATGCAAATGAATACGTTATGCATGATAGAAAGTGGTAGCAGCTTTATAGTAGAATAAAAAACGCCAAGTCTGTAGGAATGGACCAGATCCCAGTAGGTGTTTGGAAGTGCATAGCGGTGATCTGTTCTGAGGGTAGATCATGTTACACTGTTTTCTGCAAAAAATTCTGGAAGAACTGGAAGTAGAAGTAGTAGAGAGTTATACGTTAGTAGAGAACTAAAGGAGATTGAACTTTCGACAAGAAAGTATGCTGTAAAATCAAGCTTAAGTAAAGTTGCTGATGTTTGATGGTGCAGAGCTCCAAAGCTCAAAGATTAAAAAAACTGTAACAACCATAACTAACTCTAGACATGGTAAGTAAAGTATTGTAAATAATATCAATATTTTGCAATTTTAAAAAAATATATAGAACTCATGAAAAATTAAACAAACGTATAAGAGCGTGCAGAAAGTGTACGCAAAACCGACACAAAATATTTACCTGCTGTTCGAAACGTTTTAAAACTAGAATTTGATTTTGCTCAGATGGTTAAATAAAGTCGTCGTCAGATCAGTACAACTCGGTAGTTCCACTGTAATTAAGCATCGGATCATAAAATTGTTTGAATAAAAGTTTTGTATAATTATATTAGCAACAAGTTCTATTTGAAAACAAAAGTATTACCAGTGACTATATGTCCTAGACATTCAACCACTTTAATTGGGGACCAATACCGATAGATGTCGTGGGACATTTAATAAAACATCGAAATTTATTAAAAAGATGCACACAGCATCTATCGGTATTGGTTCGCAATTAAAGCGGTTGAAAATCTAGGATATATAGTCACTGGTATTACGTAATAATTATGAAAATATTTTACGGAAAGTGATGCAAATTAAATGCTCTTTTGGCTATTCACATTATACGTAAAATTTAATCAAACATGCGGTTTTATAAAACCATCTATCGTGTTTACATACAGGCGGACAATATGCCGGCCTTCAGAAAAAATTTTTTTGCTTTTCAGAATAAAATGTGGAGTAAAATTATACATACATATTATGTTAAAATGTATCTATTATTTCTTAAACAGTAACAAATAATGTTTTATTACAAATTTAATTATTTAAGTTGTTTTTAATTTTTCTTACACAATACGTAGTTTTTCAAAATTGACTATTTGTTAAAGTAAACACTACTGAAAAATTTCAAAAAGATTAGTCCTTATTATAAGAAAACTAAAATTAAGTTGTTAATTTTGAAATACGCCTATTTATACATTTACTTTAGATACAGGTCAACTCACGTAATCGTAACCCTGGTAAATCTTAACATATATTTTCAGTTTATCTAACCGTCCGTACGCAGAATGGTAGTCGGTCACGTGGTAGTCACGTGTTCCAATTTTTAGTCACAATTCCTATATAAAAATATATTTATCTTATGGGGATCGAACCCACGACCTAGAGTTATTAGCAAGACGCTCAAACAACTAAGATAATAAGCCTACTGGATGTTGTGTGTATTTAGTTTCTTATATGATAAACTAGCTGTCCCGCCGGGCTTCGCTACGGCAAATAAAAGAATTGCTAGCAGTACATTTTGACCTCTTCAGAAACATGCACACCCACTGCCTGTAAACGATATGAAACACCGACGACTCGCTAAAACTCTGAGAAAAGTACACGCACACATATACATACTACATTTGAACAATTCAAGACTCACCGTTTGTATGAATGCACTCAACAATATGTTTAAAAATATAACAATTTGATTTAATCGAAGCACGTCCAAAATGAAATGACCGCATGAATGACAACAACATGCTTGTCAACACTGAAAAAAGTTTCAATTTGACAGCACAATCCCCATCGAAAATCGTTTTTCTTTCTTTCTTTTCCAGATAAGTACATGGGATGACAAATGAAAAACCGCTCGACCGATTTTGTGCAAACTTCACATAAACTATCTACTAAATAGTCCGAACAAAAACTAAACATTTGGTTTGGGTAGGTAAGCCCGTTCTTGAGTTATAAAATTACAACAAAAAGTGGCATTGATTTTTATATACGGGGTGATCATTTGAAAACGAGCCACCCTTAATATTTTTGTACAGTCAACGACAGCTTTCCATGTGTCAAAGACGATATCTTTTGACGTTACTAGGTTAAAGTTAAAGTTCACACTCTCACACCCCGCAATCCTTACTTTTGAAATTTAAATCCCTATATTTTTTTCACATTTTGTTATAGCGGATTTATCCCTAAATACGAATTCAAAAAGAATTACGGTGACTAGCAAAATGTTGGATAAAAATGCAAAAGCTTAACTCATCATTTACCGACCTATACATAAATAAATAATTAAATTTGGTTAAAGTAAGATATCGCAGTAGATTAGGGCAGGTATAAAAATACAATTGTATTTAGTGTCATGCTTGACATTGTGCAATTACTTTATGTTTCGTTCAGCATTCGCATTAAATAAGGGTTTAAGCAAGTTTAAAATTTATCAAAATGGTCTACACTATGGCTGAAAGATGTGAAATAATATTAATTTATGGTGAAAAACATAAGTGCGCTCGAAGAACGGCGAAAACATTTAATGAACGACACCCTCATAATTCGGTCTCTCTATTTGTTGTTGTTGTTTTATATTCCTTAGAATATAAGTGATTTTTGTTATATGTACATACGTTGCATATATAAAAATATATATATTGTTTTTTTATATATTGTTTTTTTTTGTACTTTTTTTTTTTTTTTTTTTTTTTTTTTTTTTTTTTTTTTTTTTTTTTTTTTTTTTTTTTTTTTTTTTTTTTTTTTTTTTTTTTTTTTTTTTTTTTTTTTTTTTTTTTTTTTTTTTTTTTTTTTTTTTTTTTTTTTTTTTTTTATTTTTTTTTTTTTTAAATTGTTTTACATATTAATTTATCTTTATTGTTTATTTTGTTTATTTTTGTATTTTTTTGTTTGTTGTCATCGTTCTCCATCAATAGATGTCCTTTATTATTATTATTATTATTATTATTATTATTATTATTATTATTATTTATAAAAACGTCAATCATAAGTATGTGACAGAATTAATTACTAAATTTTTGGGAAGTGGCTCCTTGGCAAATAAGAAAAGAACAAATCGAAGAGTTTTAAATGAGGCAGCTCAGATTGAGGTTTTAGGTCACCTGAATATGAATCCAACGGTATCTTTACGACAAATTTCCACTGACACTAGATTTTCATATGCATAAAGTAACTAAGCTCCATAAATTACATCCGTATAAATTACAACTTCATCAAGAGCTTTCAGAAGACGACACTGACCGCAGAAATGAATTTTGCAAAATCATGACAGGTATGATCTACGGAAATCAAATTTGATTCAGAATATTTGCTTCAGTGATGAATGTTCATTTTTTTAAATGGACATGTAAATAAACAAAATGTACGGTACTGGAGTGATGTAAATCCACACAATTTTAGAGAGGGTCACACTCAGATACCACAAAAATTGAACCTATGGGCGGTTGGTGACACTATTATTGGCCCAATCTTTATAGATGGAAATTTAGATGGCACTATGTATTTAGATTTATTAGAAAACATGATAGATCCTTTAATAATAGAGGCAATGGAAAATATGTGTGATGAAAATGGAAATATGATTTTGAATGAAGATCAACTCTATTTTCAACAGGATGGTGCTCCACCTCATTTTAGTTTAAATGTTCGGCAATGGCTCAACGATAGATTCCCCAATAGATGAATTGGAAGAAGAGGATCGATCGAGTGGCCAGCGAGGTCCCCTGAGTTAACGAGAGAGTTAACGGAGAGAGTTTGAAAACCGTCTTTATCATTGCATAGCCAACAACGGTGGGCATTTTGAGCACTTATTATGAGCAACTTGCCATTTCTCACAAATTGAGAATATTATAAAATTTTTTGTTTGTTATTTTTGTCGTCTTTCTTTTATAAGTTAAGTTTTTAGATTTTTTTCCAACATTTTGCTAGTCACCGTAATTCTTTTTTGGATTCGTATTTAAAAATAAATCCGCTATAAAAAAATGTAAAAAAATATAGGGATGCCATTTAAATTTCAAAAGTAGGGATTGCTGGGGTGAGAGGGTAACTTTAACCTAGTAACGTCAAAAGATGTCCCCCTTAACACATGAAAAGGTGCCGTTGACTCCACAAAAATATCTGCATTTTTCTCGAGTTATTTAGTGTGGCTCGTTTTCAAATGATCACCCTGTATATAGATAAACAGAAAAAAGCAGTTTCTTATTTACTTTTTTTTTATTGCAACTAAAAATGCCTAATAAATTGTTTAAAAACATTTTAACATGAATGTAGAATTAGAAATATTTTGCATTCAAAAAATTTAGATTTAAACATATACATGCTGACATAATTCTTTGTATTGATATAAATCTTTGCAATGATTTAAATAATAACGTTACCGGTGTCCTAAACTATTTCTCGTTAAGAATGGTTAAAATTAATTAATTAATGACAGTTAAAATTATAATCTTACATACATAATTTTTTAATTCAATTTAAGTAGCCATACCTTCATTTGTTTAGCGTAAACGTTGGTTGCAAAATTATAAGAATAATTGAATTGAGTTAAGAGTGCCAGTCTTGGTAAGGAAAGTACGTTTTTTGTGTAAATTAAAAATATTTTTGTGTTGTACTGTATTAGATTTGGTAAGCTATCCACTAAAGATATTTCTACTCTTGACATTTTTACTTCTACTTTTTAAGACTTGCAATGACTAACCTTGTAATTTCAAACCTCCTGGCTAGACATTTTATGGTTTAGTGTTTTAAATTGCCTTGAAAAACGTCAAGGCAGGACTATGAAAAATGTCTTTACAAGAACAGGAATTAACAACCCGCTTTTTTAAGACTGATTTTTGTTATAACCATTTGTCGTTATTTTAACATTACCATTTCTGTTTGATTAAGTAGATTTATTTATTAAATTAAAATCTTTAGTTTCATGCATGTAGGTACAAACTAACATTACTTTCTCCAGCAGCTATAATCATTATTCATTATTAATTTCAGTGACCAAAGCTATTAGTTTTCAGTTGTTGATAAAAATTAAGAAGTTCAGGATTAGAGGTTTTTTTTTAAATTGTAATTAACTAATTGAATTTTTGTACCTTTTACCTAATCCGTATGTTCACTATTTTTAATTATAACGAAAACACATGGTATTTACGTTATAGCATCACGTAATATTAATCGAATCCCTTCAAAAAATGTTTTGCGTAAGAATATGTGTTAAATAATAGTATTTTACATAATAAGAACACTAAACGGCATTTTTCGTTCGAGCGGGACGCAATAAATCACGCGAGAATGCTGGTCGTATTATGTACAATACTTTTTTTACGCCCACAAATAAAAAAAAAAGCAAAACCATTAACATTTTAATAAACTGAAGTTGTCCATATGAAATTGTCAATTCACTTATCAACGATGTGTAGATTTGTGTACATTTTATTTACATAACCAAATTAAAACCAATGATTAAAAACTGAAGAATCACTTGAGAATATCATCCATATTGTATTACCTAGACCTGACAATAAAGCTAAATATTCTAAAAAAAAAGCTTTCTAAAATAATTTTGAATAAAATAAAATGTATACGTAGTATAGAGGCATATTTTCGACCATATGACAGTTAATAAATAATGAATAGCAATATTCTTATGTTATTTGTAATGCGATCAACAATTAACTATTTACTGTATGATTTCGAATCGTACATTTAACATGTTAACGCTAAATTTTCTATAGTGCTGCATCATCATCAGCGACAGAAAATTATTACGGTGGTTAAATAGTAAACATATAGATTCTGTGTTAACATAACACGTTGTCGATGGACAATCAAACAGGAATCGATTAATATCCTAAATTGATTACAAAACTTTGCACTTAAAACAGGTTAGTACTTCATAAGAATTGTATACAGGTTTGTATTGGTAAGTTCTTAATAATGCACTTATTAAAAATTCTTAAAAGAAAATATAAAATTACATCTATCTGATGATTACCTATAATATAATGTCTTTAACTTGTAGTTTTTGGACCAGGCCTGTTTTTTGTTACTATTTACACATATTTTCTTGGAACATTCGATAATTAACTATCGGGATATGATGACCCTATACTTCGCAGGTTGTGCGCAACTGGATACAAGCAAATAACTTGGAGCTGTTACCCTGGCCAGCAAAAAGCCCAGATTTTAACATTATCGAAAATGTTTGGGCTCGAATACTTGCTGTTATCCGAAGACAACAAGGGCCAAATTTTATACCAGTAAACCGTAATGCACTAATTGCAGCCATTGATACCGCATGGGAAACGATTAATATTAATTATATTGATACCTTGATAGCGTCAATGAGCAGACGCCTCCAAGAATGTATCAATAATAATGGAGGTCACACCCATTATTGATTTCTTATATTTATTTATATAGTAATACCTTTATTTAAAAAAACGTTTTCATTTAATTTTAAACTATAACTTGGTATCTTAATTATAATTATGTAATAAATTCTTGTCAAAAAACTAAATATATACGTTGACAATAAGAATTGCCTTAGTTTTTATTTTCACTTTTTATATTAACTACAGAAAAAATGAAACGTCATAAAATATACATTTTGTAAGGACTAAATATTATGAATAGAGAGTTTAATGATTTTTTTTAATAACTTACAATAATTAGTAGGTTAGATTTATTTAAAAATAAGTAATAATCAGTCAACCCAAATAACCATGTTTAGTTTTTGATTTAATTTAAAAGTTATTGCTTGTAGACGTTTTTAAATCAAAATTATTTCTAATTTTATTTTGTAAACATTTCCTAAACAAAATTTTGATTCGATAATTAATCGAGCTATGGTGTTTAATTAGCGATACCTTCAAATATATTCTTTAAAGAAAAAATTAAGTAAGCAACGTAAATTACCTATTTTCTAAAACGTGCTTAGTGTAATGATTCATTCTACAGTCCTTCTATAAGATAACCCCTGCTGAGACTACCTGCTGTTAGAATTGTAAATGATACCCTTAAGCCCGCTTCACAATGTGCAAACTTTTGTTTACAGAAATTGTGGTGTCCAAGTTTTAAATTTCATGAGTGTACATTCCGCGGCAAAATGGCGGGCATTATTTTAACAATAAATTCAGTAAAAATTATATTAAAATTGGTATTTAAAAATTAAATGATAATGTTTTAGTACATTTTTGTATATAGCTATTAATCAAAAACTAGTCACTTTAGATTTTTTTTTTGAAAAAATTAAGTACCAGGTATAAAAAAACGGCTAAAAGGACCTGATATAAAATCATCCTTTTTAACGGAGTGTTTAAGATTGACGGCTGCAAAATGACATGTAGAATAAATTCTCTTTAACGTAGTATTTGAGATTGGCAGCGGCAAATCTTTAATTTTTCAAAAAAAAAGAACAAAGTTTAATTTGGAAGAATACATATGTAATTGAATGCAAACTTTAAATCTCATTTGAACCCAAAGGAAAGAAAAATATGGAAAACGGCCGGAAGGACTTCATAGAGGAAAGCCTCCTCCAACGTGATGTTTGAGATTGGAGGCGGCAAATCCTTGATTTTTTTTAAAAATAAAAAAATGTATAGTCAATGTAATAGAATGGAATCTCATTAAAATAGAAAAATGCAAAAGAATAAAAAACGGTTAATAGGACCTAATAGAGGAAAGCTTTCTCTTTAACGTGATGTTTCAAAAAAATCAAAGTTTGATTTAGTAAAGTTCGTATATTATAACAATCAGACTTTAAACCTCATTAAAATCGAAAAGAAACAAAAGAAAGAAAAACGGCATAAAAACCCTAATAGAGGAAAGTATTCCCTTTAAAGTGGCGTTTGAGATTGGCGGCGGCAATTCCTAAATTTAAAAAAAATATTGAAATATTTATTGAAAATGTCAGTTTGACTTTGATTGTTTGCTAATAGAAAACTTCAAAACTAAACCTATTTCTTGAAAAGATGCGTATATTCACTCACTTTTCCTTAATTAATTTTATTTAGTAAATCCTTAATCACTGGAGTTTTTTTCTACTTGCTAAAAATACTCTTAAATAAACCCGTTACATAAGAGTGGTACAAGAGAAGACATATCTAATTATAGAGGAATTACAGTTCAAACTATACCTAAGATTCTTGACCAGTTAGTTTCAAAAGTTTTAATGTGCAAGTGCAAACGAGTGATGTGTGATGAACAGCATGGTTTTCTTAAAGGCAGATCTACTATCACAAATTTAATGACATTTCAAATATACTTGATTAAAGCTATGGAAAAGGGTTATCAAGTTGATGCTGTTTATACAGATTTTACGAAAGCCTTTGATTCGGTTAATCATTATGTTCTATTAAAGAAACTAGAAAGTTTAGGATTTAGTGACCTAGTTAATAAAAATGGTTAAGTAGTTTTTTTGTGTGAATGTATACAACATGCAAAAATTGGTAATTATTTATCCAAAGCTATACATGTGACGAATGGTGTTCCCCAAGGATCCCATTGTGGTTCAATTTTATTTTTATTTTTCATTAATGATTTAAGTAAAGTTATCAAACATTGAACATTTCTAATTTTTGCTGATAATTGCAAATTATCTAATTAATGATCTTAATAACTCAATTTTAATAAGTGTAGTAGTATTTCGTTTAGGAAAAAAAAAAATAATTGAACCTAAATGGTTATAAGCTGCGTTCAGTATGTGAAATAAATGATCTAGGAGTTATTTAATCATCTATTAACTTTTCTTCCTCATATTAATGATATAACAGCTAAAGCATTCAAGACACTAGGTTTTATTTATCGATTTTCCAAACCTTTTAGTATTGTGACTATTAAAACTTTGTTTATATCGTTGATTAGAGGTCAACTTGAATATGCTTCTCAGATATGGTGTCCTAAATTCAACAGTAATAGTAGCTTGCTTGAGAAGGTCCAAAATAATTTTTTTTAAAATTTCTTTTAAACTCGGTATTTCTGGTACAGATTTTAGTCATTCTCTAATGATATCGTTAGTCAAATTGCACTCGCTTTAGAATCGGAGAATATTTTTAGATTTGTGCTTCGGATACAAATTGATAAATGAGTTAACTGATAGTATTTCTTACATAAATTTTAATTTCTGTTTCTTTAAGTCTAGTCGAGTTACTTCTAGACTGCTATTTAGATCAGATTTTTATTCAACAAACTATGGTGCTCATAATCCCATAACACGATTTATGAAATATTCAAAGAAACCGACGTTGGACCCTAATTTTGATCTTTTTTGTAAATTTTTATTTAGTTTTAAAAATAATTTATTGCATATTAATTTACTTATTATAACTATAATGTTGTTTCTCAATTCGTTGAAGAATATTTATATTTTAGTTTTTTATTGTTTAGGCATTACTCATTTAATCAATTACCTAGTTCAATTTGTGTATTTTGTTATATTATCTTTTATTTTGTATTTGGAAACGGTGTATACCGTAAATTAATAAATAATAATACAACAAACATAAATTTAAATAGTTAACGAGTGTCCAAATAAAAAACTGGCCGGCTAGAAATCTTTATTAAAAGGTTTCATAAACATAACCTAAAAATTGACAGAAATAAATAACCATACTTTCTTAGATTCTTAGAGGTTAGAAAAATTGTCTACGCTTGGTATAGAGTTGATAATACCACTTTCATGTGATTCTCGTATTAACAACATGATGCTCAGGCCCGAACATTGTTTCATCATTTGTATAGTATTTGTTCAAATACTGAAGCAGTTTAGGGAGACTACATTGCATATAACGCTCTTCATTTAAGGTTTTGCCCCGAACAACGCCGATTCTCGTAATCGTTAGTGTAGAAACCATCATTCCCTTTCATCTCTCAATTAGACAAAGTAAACTATTTTTCATCGTCCATCACGATCAAAATATTGACAAAATGCGCTCGCCTCAAAGCGCGAAAAAATCTCGGAATTCTCTTTAATTGATCCTCTGTATGTATATGTAAATTTATACAGGGTCATTGAATAAAATAATGACAGGGTATTCATTCCTCACAACGCTTAGATTGTCCTATAAATAGTCGGCTTCCTTATGTTTTGCTAACGATATTCGCCCAAACAAATTGTAGATACCTCGACAAATATCAATCTTACACGACATTTTGGGGGCATAAACCAAAAACTTTTGCAATGTCTATTTAAATGGCTGACAAGTGACATTACATGCATTTTGTCACTTAATCAACCAGCAGAATTTTCCACAAAACTTTAGGACGTATGGTTATTTGAAAATAGTATATTATGCTACTAGGAGTAGAACGCATTCTTTTTGTGTTGAGCGAAGGTATTGCGGCCGAAGCGCAGCTGAGGCCGCAAAATACTTTGCGAAACACAAAAAGGCGTTCGACTCCGTGTAGCATATACTATTTTTCTTCAAGCGTAAAAACCAAATTCTTGAAGTAATTGAGGTGGTTTTAGAATGAATAGGCAACAGCGTTAACTCAACTTTACAACTGTCAAACATGACTGTCAAACAACATTATTTTTGTTGTGTGTATTAACACGGTTTGTAAAAGGAAAATTTTTGTATTAATTTGTAGAGTAAGAAAGAAAGCTATAATTATTTAACAATACAACAATAATAATAATTAACTCTTATTTCAGATGAAAACTTAAAACAAACATTCTTTTGTAGTAACTATATAGTGGAAAAAATACCTATTTCTTATTTATAGTAATATTAAAGGTACAATTTTGTAATGTCGAGTTAATAATATTTAATCCACTACTTGCTGTTTTAGAACTGACATTGACGTCATTATAGTCGTGATGGATTTCATATTCACTTGACTGGGATATGCTCGATGTTGCGGTGGAAGTACTAGGCCTGTTAAGATCACCTGATGTTACGGTAGATGTGTTACCTTCATCGCACCCTAATATTCTATTGGCAATTTCACGTTTGTTTGAAAGGGAGTCTTCGATGTATCCCTCAGCTACATTGTTAGATTTCCATCCACCGTGTCTTTTTAGAGTGGTAATGTCTCCACCATTGTCAACTAACAATGTAGCTGAGGTTCGTCGCAGTGTATGACCAGTGTATTCCTCTGGATTAGGTAGTTTTAAAAAGTTGCCACTTGTTTTGGTATACCTGAAATTTTATGTATCCCCATAACGACACGGTGGCATCTACCATTTTGGTATTTTAAAAGAATCTTGTTATGTTGATGTCATTAGGTCGAAGTGTCATATATTGTCTACATAAATTTAAATAAAATCTCCAACTATGGTAAATGTCCGTGACTTATTCGTTTTAGTATTAGGAATTTTTACTAGTATTATACGTTCCAGGTCTTCGATATCCTGTATTCTTAAATTGACTAGTTCGTCGCAACGACATGCCCCACTAACTCCGAATATTAATACGATCTAAGAAAATAGTATCTACTTTAGCGATTGAAAAAGTTATATTTGAAATTACCTTCATGGCCAAATATTCATTGTTTGGCGCATTTTGTAAAAAGTTATTAAAATGTTCTTTTAGAAAACTTTTGCTTTTTGGTTGATACCCATCAGCTTGGCGCTTCAAGAAGGAAATTAATTTTGCGTAATTTTTAAGTTTATGTCATGTTTAATATTTAATTGGCACTTTAGCATGGAATATTGTGCCCATAATGACGAACTTTTCATAGTTTCCGCCAAATGGGAAAAATACGCTAACATAACATTTTCTGTGTAATTGATTATATTATTTTCTTGCGCCCATTTCAAAAATTTATTGTAAGCAAAATCATATATTTTGCGCGATTTGTTGGGGATCAAATTTTCAACTAAGGCATCGGCGATTTGTTTTATTTTAGGTGGAGTTCCTTCAATTTGCGACATTTTTAAAAGTTTAAATTTTAAATGGCGTTTCTGCTTAAAAAGTGCTAATACCTCTACCGGCAAACTAAGTTACTAATTGAGCGTAAAATAATAATATTATTGTACGCCGTAAAATAATGTAGTCGTTCTATATATTCAATGCGGTATAGTAAAATTCATATTTTAGCACGCTTGAAGAAAAATATTTTTCTTCAAGCGTATAGTAATCGTATAGATTATATAAGGCAATACATGCCGTAGAAGTGATCTTTTGTACTAGTACAAATTATTTTCATTATCTTACTAGGAAAAAAATGTGGATTTAAGCTTTTGCGCATGCGTGGATATCATTACGCATGCGCATAAGTAACGTAATTTCAACGTTTACCGTATTAGTGATAAATTTGATATTTTGTCTTAAATAATCACTTTAAAATGAGTGAACAAATTCAATGCACTCTACCTGAATTACGAGAAATAGCTAATTCATCATTGGCCACAGTAATTCCAGAAAAGTTTATCACAATGCGTACCAAAAATTTGTAAATTGGGCAAGAAAAAATAATGTGACTTTCGAAAATGTGATGATAGCATATTTTAAATTTTTATCGCAAAAACTGAAGAGTTCATCATTATGGGCGCAATATTCTATGGTAAAATCTAAATTAAATGTGGTACACAATGTAATTAATTGCATATTTAAGCGACAAGGCAATAACTATAAGCCGAAAAAGTCACAAATTTTTTCTAAAGAAGACTTCGACAAATTCCTTAGTACAGCACCTGATAATAAATATTTGGCTACAAAGGTACGTACCTATGTTTAATAGTATATTATTAAATTAGTTGTATAAGCAGTCTATTTTTCAACGAGAGGAATTATGGCACGACGAGCGAAGCGAGTTGAACAATAGACCCCTTATATAACGAATTTAATACAATATTTTTTCCAATTGCTTTATTATTCTAGTAAATGTAAAAAAATTCTTTGCTGAATATAGTAACTTATATAGAGTGCGCTGCTAAAATATTATTCAACGCTTTTGCGTGTAATAAAATTTTTTTTATTACACTCAATTGAAAAAAAATATGTAATGCACTGATTATTTTTATAAAATATATGTATAATATTTTTTAGGTAGTTCTAATATTTGGAATCTCAAAAGCATGTAGATGCGACGAATTAGTTTAATTAAGAGTTAACGATATAAAAGATTTGGGAAACTTAGTCTAAGTAAATATTCCTAACACTAAAACTAAAAAACATCTTTCATTTACTATAATTGGGAATTTTTATTTGAAAATATATAGAAAATGTGCACATCTTTGACCGAAAGACATAATTTTTGATAGATTTTTTATTAAATATCAGCATGGTCATTGTCATCGTATTGTAATAGGCATACATAAAATTTCAAAAGTCTTAAAAGATGTTGCGCCCTTTTTAAATTTGCCAAATCCCCATGAATATACAGGCCATAGTCGGCAACTATCTTAGTTGACGACGGTGGAGATATCATACAGCTCTAAAACGACATGGTGGATGGAAATATCGAAGAATCTGTGAGCAACAAGAAACAGATTGCGAATAAAACTCTAAAGCCTTTAGAGTATAATGAACCCAGTACTTCAAGGTAAGTTACAAATATTTTCACTCAAGACTTTTCTAGCAATACTGATACGGTTCTTAGAAATGATCCTGACAACTGTAATGTGTTCATTAATGACAGAACTGTCAGTCTTGAGACAAAAATCGCTAGCAGTGCTTTAAACCTAAGTAACTGCACCGTACAAAATTGTACATTCAATATACACGTTAACAAGTGATATTCATTAATATTGTTAGTAATTTTGAACTTATCGTAATAATTTAAATTATAATAATTAGAAGATTGTTAATAAGTAAAATGTGTGTCTTGCGACATCTCGTGTAAACATTGACATGTATGAATAGTATAAACTAAGAAGATTGTTAATATTTGATTCATAGATATAGGATGATTACTCTAATGTTCACGTAGTAAATGAAACTGTAAGTCATGTCTATACACATTTTATTTTTTACCTTTGCGCTTGAAGAAAAATAGTATATGCCACTTGGAATAGAAAGCACATTATGTGTTTCGCCTAGATTGTTTAGCCTCGGCTAACGTCTCGGCTGAACATACTTCTATGCTCAACAGATAATATTTGCCTTCTACTCCTAGTAACATAATATACTATTGTAGACAGAAATATAATAATAATAAATATTCCCCATCTCTAAAGTATCTTTAAGACTGGATAAAAAACGTGCATTTCAAAACATTTTGGTAGAAAACATGTTTTTTTTTCTAAAGGTTCTTTATGACCCACGTTATTATAAGAAAATATTGTAAACTTATATACGCTTGAGTTTTATCAGCCCTAAAAAGCCTCAAAAGTACGAAACAGCTTTCAAGTGATTCTCGTTGTTTGTTTGCAATCGTACAATCTCTTCCAAATTTACAGCAGACGATTTGACATCATGTTTTCAGCGAACGTTTAGTTACAATTACATTTCGACCTTCTACGAGGTTGTTATTTATCGAGGTCAACTGTAACCCGGTTGCCAAAGTTTAGTTATATTATTAAAAATAAGCACTAACTAAATACTCTGTACAAAATTGGTTTTTATTGTTTAACTTTTTCAATTCCGGGTAGGGTGAAAATTTACCCACCCCAGCTCTCTATTCTTGTTTTAATACTAACATGAATACAGCAGTATACCATATTTTTCTCGTATCTCTACTTAGAAAATAGATATTGAGATGCGGTTTTTTCCATTTTTATTTAATTTTATGCTTTTTTCAAGTAAATAATTTAAAAGTATAGCATTGCATTTAAAAATTCCCAAATAAAGTCGATAAATTAACTATTGATCAAACAACGCCACCTTGCGATCATTAAAAAACCAGAATAAAACGATAATATAATATTTCATTAGGCATTAAATTGACTTTCAAATGATATTAAATTTGTCAAAACCCCTAAAGCAGTACAAAACGTATTACTGTTTTACTTAGTTAGCTTTCCCAGTCACTTCTACCAGTTATTTGACAAGATAGAAGAAAAGCATTGAATCAAACTTACATAAAATGATCTGAGGATTACGAATATTTAAATGTTATAATACCATTACCATGTTTTTGTATTATTATTGTGAACTACGCCCCTATCGGTGGAATAGGAAACTTGAAAATATTTTCCAGCAGTTTCTCATAAGCGATTTTATTATATGGTTTTTTTCCCTAAGTTGTACGATTAGAAAACAGCCGGTGGCCTCTCATAATTAGACACATGGTATAGCTAAGAAAATAGAATATGGGACACCTTGATTCTATAAGTTAAATAAGCATATCTACTTTAAAGATTATTAACCTTGAGGTCTGCCTACATTATTTACAATTTAACAAAGAACTTCTGGGGTGAATAACGGTTAAGTTCGATCTAATGCATACTTTTTAAATAACTAAAATTACGAAGAAATAAACAAAATTTGAGAATTGATGAAAAAAGTTGAAGTACAATCAAATGCTGATTATACTGACAAGAAAAAAGTAATCACTTCCTTCTGCTCTTCATTTGTTCATAGCATTCACTCTACGAATTAAATGAAAATTGTTTGGATTGTCTTACCAAATATAATTTTTTGTCAGTCAGATTGATTCGTAGCTGTTGCTTTGAACAATGGCCATTTGTGCTAAAGCACTCAGGCGATTGACGTTGCAACAGCTACTCGTAATCTGACAGATAAAAGATTCAGACCACTCGTATTATAAGTGATAATATTTTGTGCGTTTTAAGCAGAAACCAGAATTCAATTCACACAAACGGCTCACTGGTCAAGACTGGGTCTAATATTTTTTGAAACCATATCTGATAAAGCACTAACTTTGATGTTTATTTTGTCCTCCCTCCCCCAACGGAAACGAAAACACTACTGAAATAAGAACATCATCATTATATTTTCTCCCAATTAACAGTGACGTAAATAAAACGATAACTTTAATAATTTTAATTTTACTGTGCTCAGAGTGTTAATTAAAAGATAAAGGGTCTGTTTAACTAACTATATACTTTCTTTTGTTTTCACCGTTATAGTGTATGTACCAGTAGCGCATCGAACATTCGATTGATTTATACGAAATTTCAGATAGCTAAACTGTAGCAAAGTATCTAGCTTCTTTATCTTTCTTACTTTTAAAACCGCATATCAAGGTGTAATTTTAGTTTATAACGAAGCGTCCCCTTAACCAACTCTCATTTTTTTGTTGGTTGTCTGAAGAAACGTTTTATAAACAGCTAACTGGTAACAGAATTGCAATGAGACGGGAATCACTATTAATCCAAAGATCATTTAAATTCTGGGTGTCCCACCACATTTTGACAGTCCAATATTTCGAAACCTATTCACATGGCTACTATGAAATTTGGTAACTATGATTGGATCAGTGTAGTTTCCAAAAGTAGTACTAAAATTAATAATTTTATTAAAATACGTGACATAGGTATTTTTTACGTTGTGCAACTGTTGCACAGTTGAATAGTTTTCCGAATATTGGACTATCAAAACATCGTGAGTCGCCCTGTATAAAGGGTACTTTAAATGGAAAACTATAGCCATGGTCAAAGCATCAACTTAACTGAATATGCCTAAACAAATGGTGTGTAATGCTTTGAATAATAGTTGTGTCATTGTTTCAATTCATTGTGGAGATGAGTGACAATAAAACGGCACTTGACCCATTGCAAAGAATTGCTACTGGATCCATCAAACAGGATGTTGTTATTGGTGCAAATCATTTTCCTCCTGGGAATAATTTGACTCTTTTTTTGTTAATCGTACGAGTCTTATGTTTGACAATCCTTTCATACAATTCAAAGAACTAACCCCGGCCTGGTCCGGCCCGCTAACCAGCAAATGTGGAAGGCCCATTATCTCAGGGGGACCACACTAACCCAAAAATTTGGTATTCACTACATTTGCAACCCCCATATTTTTTAGCCGCCACCGAAATAGTGAATAAAAATATAATAAAATAAAATACAAAATTTCTCCTTCGTACGCTGTACTTACGCCATAAGTAACAAAAACAAAGTAATATGCTAATTAAGCATACATACCCGCAGATCCTGCCATGGCGAAGAGAGGATGGCGCTGCAGGGCCTCAAGTCTCTTTAAATTACAATAGAACGCGGTAAATTTTACTACGTTAAAGAAATAACAACACGAACAAATAAAAATATTTTAAAATCTTAAACACTAATAAAGTTTACCTGTAAACTTACAAACTAAAAGGATTAACTATCTTAATCCTCTTTCTGCTAAACGAGTAATTGAATATCTTTCAAGGAAATTATCATTGCTTATACAAGAGAAGGATAACCAAAGTCTTCTCAACAATTTCGGCGAAAGTAAAAAACATAAAGGGAAAACATTGTGGTATCTCAGAAACAAAACAATCAAAAAGCATATTATAGAATACTTCCACAAATTTATTTAAATTTTTTATATTTTCAAGTTCTTGCCAATTTATTAAATTCAATTTATTAATTAAAGTAGTAATATTTGCTTTAGAATATTGAAAATAAATAAATCTACTTCAGTTCTTATTAATTTCAGAATTGAAATGAAATCTGTTTGGTTCAGTGAGCAAGTCAATTAACAAAGCCGAGTGATGGGTGTCCTAAGGTACTAAGGGTGATGTTTCCTCTCAACTGTTTACCTATGTTGACAATGTGGTCTCCGGTACTAATTGTTCTAAAGTCTGTATACTATTGGCGCGGAGTAATAAATCATAATTACTTGAAATAATTCTTTATTTTCTTGTGAAAGCGGTACTTCTACGGTTAAGTAAAAACCAATAAATTCTAACCAAAATACAATCATTGTTCCGCTCTTGCAGCATAACGATCCATCTAGGGTCTGAGAACAATAGTTTAATCTTTGTAAACACGTTGCCATCAGCCCAGGTACTGACGAAACGAGAATCATAGCCGTAGATGTGGGTATTATACCAAGATACGGTGGAATATTGCTGAATTAAATTATTTACTATGAAAAATAGATTCCACAAAGTAAGGATTGAAACAATAACAAAAATTATCTACGTCACCACCACGTCCACTTCATTCATCGGTGTGGTTACATTGTGTTTAACTATTGTGTAAACTTAAACGCTTAAACCAGTTGATTAAATCGTGTAATTAAAATTAAATAAAAAAATAGGGCGAGTGTAAAATTAGAAGGCGAAGGAGAAAAGTGTTTCCAGAGTTTGAAAGTACGTACGTAAATGTAATATTTAGATATTTTTGGTTTATTGAATTAGGTACAGGTACTACAGTGGATGCTTGTGTGTAACTACATAAGATCAATTGGTCAAAAATGATTTAAAAATAATTCAATCGCCATCGCCAGCTAACAAAATCTTCATGTTCAAATACATTCGTTTTCATTTGATTCATTTTAATACATAATCAAGTGCATCGTTTACACAGTGGTCAAATTTTAAATATACTACAAAGATCTATGACCAATATTTTAAGTATACGCAATAAAACTAAGTAGTATCTATTAAACTAATGTTTCTTAAAAACTTAAAAAGTGTCTTCAGTTCAAAGGAAAGCTTTTATTTTAAGTTAATCTGTTTTGTATTTTTGTTAATTTTTTTAATGTTCGTAATTCTTTGTTAGCACTTATTTAATCATGTAAAATGTAAAAATAAATCAAAAGGCGAAAAAATATTATGTTCAGTATTCCTAAATGAAAAATTGAAACGTGGTCACCATTTTTATGAAAACAATCAGGGTTCTGCTATATGCCATATACATATTACTATAAACTGATCTACTGCATAAGTAAAATGTATTTTACTAAAGTATAGAAACCAAATTGAATTTGAAAATAATGATATAAAATATCAAAGTTTCATTAAAATATCTTTGAATAGGTCTAGGAACTTCCATAAAATTTAATTCGTCTTAAATTTAGGTAATTTAATTCCTAACTTTATGTTATAAAAAACGCTAACAATCAGAAATAAATAACATGTTTCTGATTTAAAGCCATTAAATTAAAAAACATGCAAGTTCCTTATTGCTGATTTTCACTTTTAATTTTTGACCCTCCAGTCCTGGAGCACGAGCATGAGCCGCCACTAGTACCTAGACCTACCTCTAATACATAATACCATTGATTTTAATGATACAGCGTTTGCATGTTAGAGTTACGCTATTATTATACATATTAGATTAACACCTCCATCGAAAACAACATGAGTGTGTTCAATCCAAAATTTAAATCCGGAGCACAGAAGAGAAAAATTCGAAGAAAGATTACTGAATTTTTTTCTGTCCAATACTCCTAGTACTAGTACCAGAAATGAACCTGGATCACCTCTTGCATCAACTCAACTGCCGACAGCGGATTCTGTTGGTAATAAAAATAATTTGCTTTTCTAACTGTCGGTGTCGGTATTTTTTATAGCGGGTAGACATGGGATCGCACCTGTTCTTGACTTTGCTGAAGGAGAAGACGCACCGCCAGAACCCATTTCAGATATGTCGTCTCCTCTCGATTGTGGTGAATCACCAGAAAGCAGTTCTTGCTCTGATCCGGGAACTGATGATGAATTGACGAATAACCGGAAGACATCTGATGCACTTAACCAACATCTGGGAATTTTTGTCAGCCCAAACAGTGATGATCCAATTCAAATAAAAAAAGCCTTTTTGAATAAGCATTCAATTCAAGTAAGAGAAGGAGAAGGAAAGAAACTTCCTTTTGTATGTTGAAAGCTATACTATCAAGCGTTGTCGAATGGCGAAAAAATGCATAGAAATTGGCTATCATATTCCATTGACTTAAACAAAGTATTTTGTACCTGCTGCATGGCTTTTGGTGGTAAAGATCGGAATTCGCCATTCATTCATGGATATGAGATTTCAATTAAGAATGTTTATAAGGCAGTTGAGACACATGAATATCACAAGCTGGCAGCTCAAGCGGCGTTTCGGTGTCAGAAGGGGCGTGACATTTTTAATATGCTGGCTAATGAACAAGCGAAAAACGAGAAAGTGAAGTAAACGTCAAAAGAATGGTTGTTAAAAGATTAATCGATATTGCTCTGTTTATCGCCCGGCAAGGTATTTCATACAGAGAAAATGGTAAGGAAGGAGTCCCAGACTCAACTGAAAATCATGGTAATTTTTGGAACTCGTGAAATTAGTGGCAGACTATGACATTCTCTTGCAAAACCATGTGAAAAAATGCATTGAAGATGGTAAAAAACACAGAATGTCAGTCCTGAATAGAAAAGAGACAACGCGACAGGGAGGAAGTTATGGCCGAGGTTCCCTAGTGATATTATTATCCAAAAATTTTATAAACAAGTTGATAGACACGATATACTCGCAAGGCCGTAACAAAATCTTAAAACATCTTCAAGAAAGTATTATTTATAGTTTAATGGTCGACAGTACACAAGATGTATCTGTAATAGACCAATTGGCGATATGTGTTCGCTATGCCATCGGAGGAAATGTACATGAAAGACTTTTAAAATTAGCAGTAGTTCATGATTCCAGCGGTTTAGCTTTGTACGAACTTATAAAATCAGAATTATCCAACCTTGGTATTCCAGTTTCGAATATTATTGCTTGTTCGTTTGATGGAGCTAACAATATGAAA
Organism: Abscondita cerata; assembly: GCA_030710515.1. Lineage (NCBI taxonomy): Eukaryota > Metazoa > Arthropoda > Insecta > Coleoptera > Lampyridae > Abscondita > Abscondita cerata. Next base: position 2,949 of record JALBCR010003905.1, on the reverse strand, counting down.
GGCTGCTATAATGGTCTACAAGCACATTTAAAAAAGGAGAACGGTAATCTCATTTATACTCACTGTATGGCCCACGTCTTGAATTTAGTTATAGCCGATTCGACTACTAAGTTGCGTGAAACGGAAAACTTATTTGGGCTATTAGAGGAATCTGCAGTATTTCTCAGTTCATCTCATAAGGGAATGGTTATATGGAAAAGAGAAACAAGAAAAATATATACTGGTCACGAAAACTGTATAAGTTACAAACAATTGGCGCTACTAGATGGTGGAGCAAGCATAGAGCCCTGTCATCGATTATTGATGAAGAGTGGATAAGCGCATGGAATCTAAGAAATCCAGGGAAACTTGTAACCTTCCTGACAGTTTTGAGTGAAATATCGACAGGGAATTTTGACGCCAAAACAAAATTTACGGCCGGTAGTTTAATGAGTCACTGGAGTAAAATCGAAAACTATTTTCATTTCAATAGTTTTACTAGATTTATTTCTAGTTACGTCACCTGTGTCTAAATATTTACAAACCAAAAACATTGATTACTCAACTGCATCGCGGTTGATCCATACCCTGCTTAACCAAATAATACGCAAAAGGTGTGACAATTACTTTGATATGCTCTATGCAAAAACAAAAGACTATACAAAGGAAGTCAACAGTCATTTAGAAAAAATAGACACAACATTAGAAACTGATTTTACCGAGAAAAGAAAAAAAGTGGCTGGAGAGAAAGCCAACGATGACGCTGGAAGCATTTCAATTATACAGAAGTATAGATCGATGTTTTTTCAAATTGTTGATAGTATCAGAGCAAGTATTGAGGAGAGGTTTTGTGCTCATGAAGATATTTTGAATGACTGCTCGTGGTTGGACCCAAAAAAGTTCGAAGAAATTAAAAAAATTATGACTTTTCCACCAGAAGCCTTTCGCAGCGTGCCCATTTTTGTCAATATTGAGAGAGACCATTTACTACTTGAACTGAAACAATTTGCTGATACATTTGACAGTTTCATTAATAATAAAAATCTAACATTCGCGATGGTAACAGAATCAAACGAGTCAGAAGAGCACGACGACGAGGAAGACAGTAATGAAGGTAACAGCTGCGAAGAGACCAAGTGTTTTAAGTGTGTCTCATGTGATTTTCGAGCTCTCTAAAAGACGGGTTGTCACCAACCTGTATTTAGCGTACAAATTTGTGGTTACAATACCATGCACGCAAGTTACTTCTGATAGAGTATTTTCGAAATTGAAAGTGGTCAAAAATCGGTTAAGGGCTTCTTTAGGTGAAGATAATCTGGCTAATTTTTTATTTATGCATGTTGAAAGAGACCTATTTACAGATTTAGATAAAGACAAAATAATGGATATTTTAGGAAGCAGTAGTCAAGCACTTTTGAGATATCTTATTTTGTAGGTACAATTGAAGAATCATTCGGTAGTTGGGTGTTGTATTTACAAGTTGTTACATTGTAATACAATAACTATGTCTTTTTTATGAACCAATAAAATTAATTTTTCAATCAGAATTTACTTTTAACAGAAAAAATGCAATAAGTAGGCACCGCTATAATCTGTGCGGGTCGATTCTATACTAAGTATTTACAATGCATTTTTGTATTATGGGGGCGGCGATAGTTGGGGGCCCAAAAGCAGTCCGGGCTCAGGGCCTACAGGCGAATCAGGCCGCCGCTGCAAAGAACAGTGGAACGCAAATTTGTACTGCGATAGCAGCTGTACCATTTAGATCACCTTTTAATTAGAAAATTTATTTTAAAATTTGATAAACAGAAATGAATTCAAACGAATTGCATCATCTCGTATCAGTTTAATTATAACGAACACGCAGGCTGTTTAAAATGAATTTGCAATTGATGTGTGAAACCGAAGCCATGTGTTTAATTAAAAATGCTTTGTTTTTAAGTTTAATAAGCACTCCATTCGTTAAACACGCCCTATATTGAATCTCTATAGAATACGAACGAATAATTCTAAATGCAATTCAAATCGGCGAATTCAAGTTTTCAAGTGGAACTCTTTATCCTCAATTTATTTTTGTTTTATTTCATCTATATGTGATTAATATGTTCTCTTTTTGTTTCATATTTATTGAACTATACTTCGCTTCATTGGGGAGAAATACAAAATTTGTATGAATTTCTTTTAATCACGTACGTGGTTGCATTGTTTTAAAATAAAATGAATAAAAATAATTGCTTCGATTGTGGACGTTCGAAAGAATACATTATGTGCAGCATTACTAGAATCAATGAATTCGTCTAGTTGATTATTAATTAAAAGTTTTCGTAAATAAATTAAACGACAAAGAAGCATTTGCATAATTTCTACTTTTCGCCATGCAACTACCGAAATAATTTTTGATACCATCAAAAAAAAAACGAAAACAAAATTCAGAGCATTTTCAAAGCAAGGGATGAATAATTAAACACGACTTCAATTTGATTTGCATATTTTCACGCGAGACTCGTTAGTCATTACTCATTAGTATTTGAGTGACAGGGGACGTTCATGCTGCCCGCGATGACGTCACGCACTCATTCCCTTAACTTTAGTAGATAATCCGTGATTGCATTTGGTCGTAGAAAAAAAAGAACTAATTCGGAAATTATTGACGAATTGTTTTCAATCTGCCGTGTTCAAGTGTGGATCGATACCGATGGGGAAAACATTTAATTTCTTTTTTGAATGGAGTTTTAATTTGGTTAATTGTTCTGTTTCTGTTTTTTTGACATTAAGTAAAATACGATAAGTAACAATAAATATTTGGTCAATATAATTAATGTATGTTCTTAAATAAAATATCTCATCCCAAATGGTTTCAAATTTTTTAACTTCTAATTAGAATATGTTCAACACATCATGATTGAATACACTAAAAAATAAAGTAATTTGTAATAATGAGCAATACGTAACTGAACGAAGCAATACTGA
>JALBCR010003904.1:0-43242 GCA_030710515.1 Abscondita cerata | reverse complement strand
TTAAATTACTATAATAGTATATTATGCTACTAGGAGTAGAACGCATTCTTTTGTGTTGAGCGAAGGTATTGCGGCCGAAGCGCAGCTGAGGCCGCAAAATACTTTGCGAAACACAAAAGGCGTTCGACTCCGTGTAGCATATACTATTTTTCTTCAAGCGTAAAAAACCAAATTCTTGAAGTAATTGAGGTGGTTTTAGAATGAATAGGCAACAGCGTTAACTCAACTTTACAACTGTCAAACATGACTGTCAAACAACATTATTTTTGTTGTGTGTATTAACACGGTTTGTAAAAGGAAAATTTTTGTATTAATTTGTAGAGTAAGAAAGAAAGCTATAATTATTTAACAATACAACAATAATAATAATTAACTCTTATTTCAGATGAAAACTTAAAACAAACATTCTTTTGTAGTAACTATATAGTGGAAAAATACCTATTTCTTATTTATAGTAATATTAAAGGTACAATTTTGTAATGTCGAGTTAATAATATTTAATCCACTACTTGCTGTTTTAGAACTGACATTGACGTCATTATAGTCGTGATGGATTTCATATTCACTTGACTGGGATATGCTCGATGTTGCGGTGGAAGTACTAGGCCTGTTAAGATCACCTGATGTTACGGTAGATGTGTTACCTTCATCGCACCCTAATATTCTATTGGCAATTTCACGTTTGTTTGAAAGGGAGTCTTCGATGTATCCCTCAGCTACATTGTTAGATTTCCATCCACCGTGTCTTTTTAGAGTGGTAATGTCTCCACCATTGTCAACTAACAATGTAGCTGAGGTTCGTCGCAGTGTATGACCAGTGTATTCCTCTGGATTAGGTAGTTTTAAAAAGTTGCCACTTGTTTTGGTATACCTGAAATTTTATGTATCCCCATAACGACACGGTGGCATCTACCATTTTGGTATTTTAAAAGAATCTTGTTATGTTGATGTCATTAGGTCGAAGTGTCATATATTGTCTACATAAATTTAAATAAAAATCTCCAACTATGGTAAATGTCCGTGACTTATTCGTTTTAGTATTAGGAATTTTTACTAGTATTATACGTTCCAGGTCTTCGATATCCTGTATTCTTAAATTGACTAGTTCGTCGCAACGACATGCCCCACTAACTCCGAATATTAATACGATCTAAGAAAATAGTATCTACTTTAGCGATTGAAAAAGTTATATTTGAAATTACCTTCATGGCCAAATATTCATTGTTTGGCGCATTTTGTAAAAAGTTATTAAAATGTTCTTTTGAGAAAACTTTTGCTTTTTGGTTGATACCCATCAGCTTGGCGCTTCAAGAAGGAAATTAATTTTGCGTAATTTTTAAGTTTATGTCATGTTTAATATTTAATTGGCACTTTAGCATGGAATATTGTGCCCATAATGACGAACTTTTCATAGTTTCCGCCAAATGGGAAAAATACGCTAACATAACATTTTCTGTGTAATTGATTATATTATTTTCTTGCGCCCATTTCAAAAATTTATTGTAAGCAAAATCATATATTTTGCGCGATTTGTTGGGGATCAAATTTTCAACTAAGGCATCGGCGATTTGTTTTATTTTAGGTGGAGTTCCTTCAATTTGCGACATTTTTAAAAGTTTAAATTTTAAATGGCGTTTCTGCTTAAAAGTGCTAATACCTCTACCGGCAAACTAAGTTACTAATTGAGCGTAAAATAATAATATTATTGTACGCCGTAAAATAATGTAGTCGTTCTATATATTCAATGCGGTATAGTAAAATTCATATTTTAGCACGCTTGAAGAAAAAATATTTGGAATCTCAAGCATGTAGATGCGACGAATTAGTTTAATTAAGAGTTAACGATATAAAAGATTTGGGAAACTTAGTTCAAGTAAATATTCCTAACACTAAAACTAAAAACATCTTTCATTTATTATAATTGGGAATTTTTATTTGAAAATATATAGAAAATGTGCACATCTTTGACCGAAAGACATAATTTTTGATAGATTTTTTATTAAATACCATAATGGTCATTGTCATCGTATTGTAATGGCATACATAAAATTTCAAACGTCTTAAAAGATGTTGCGCCCTTTTTAAATTTGCTAAATCCCCATGAATGGACTTAGGCTGCCTAGTCGGCAACTATCTTAGTTGACGACGGTGGAGAATCATACAGCTCTAAAACGACATGGTGGATGGAAATATTCGAAGAATCTGTGAGCAACAAGAAACAGATTGCGAATAAAACTCTAAAGCCTTTAGAGTATAATGAACCCAGTAATTTAAGGTAAGTTACAAATATTTTCACTCAAGACTTTTCTAGCAATACTGATACGGTTCTTAGAAATGATCCTGACAACTGTAATGTGTTCATTAATGACAGAACTGTCAGTCTTGAGACAAAATCGCTAGCAGTGCTTTTAAACCTAAGTAACTGCACCGTACAAAATTGTACATTCAATATACACGTTAACAAGTGATATTCATTAATATTGTTAGTAATTTTGAACTTATCGTAATAATTTAAATTATAATAATTAGAAGATTGTTAATAAGTAAAATGTGTGTCTTGCGACATCTCGTGTAAACATTGACATGTATGAATAGTATAAACTAAGAAGATTGTTAATATTTGATTCATAGATATAGGATGATTACTTCTAATGTTCACGTAGTAAATGAAACTGTAAGTCATGTCTATACACATTTTATTTTTACCTTTGCGCTTGAAGAAAAATAGTATATGCCACTTGAATAGAAAGCACATTATGTGTTTCGCCTAGATTGTTTAGCCTCGGCTAACGTCTCGGCTGAACATACTTCTATGTTCAACAGATAATATTTGCCTTCTACTCCTAGTAACATAATATACTATTGTAGACAGAAATATAATAATAATAAATATTCCCCATCTCTAAAGTATCTTTAAGACTGATAAAAACGCATTTCAAAACATTTTGGTAGAAAACATGTTTTTTTTTTTCTAAAGGTTCTTTTATGACCCACGTTATTATAAGAAAATATTGTAAACTTATATACGCTTGAGTTTTATCAGCCCTAAAAGCCTCAAAAGTACGAAACAGCTTTCAAGCGATTCTCGTTGTTTGTTTGCAATCGTACAATCTCTTCCAAATTTACAGCAGACGATTTGACATCATGTTTTCAGCGAACGTTTAGTTACAATTACATTTCTGACCTTCTACGAGGTTGTTATTTATCGAGGTCAACTGTAACCCGGTTGCCAAAGTTTAGTTATATTATTAAAAATAAGCACTAACTAAATACTCTGTACAAAATTGGTTTTTATTGTTTAACTTTTTCAATTCCGGGTAGGGTAAAAATTTACCCACCCCAGCTCTCTATTCTTGTTTTAATACTAACATGAATACAGCAGTATACCATATTTTTTCTCGTATCTCTACTTAGAAAATAGATATTGAGATGCGGTTTTTTCCATTTTTTATTTAATTTTATGCTTTTTCAAGTAAATAATTTAAAAGTATAGCATTGCATTTAAAAATTCCCAAATAAAGTCGATAAATTAACTATTGATCAAACAACGCCACCTTGCGATCATTAAAAACCAGAATAAAACGATAATATAATATTTCATTAGGCATTAAATTGACTTTCAAATGATATTAAATTTGTCAAAACCCCTAAAGCAGTACAAAACGTATTACTGTTTTACTTAGTTAGCTTTCCCAGTCACTTCTACCAGTTATTTGACAAGATAGAAGAAAAAGCATTGAATCAAACTTACATAAAATGATCTGAGGATTACGAATATTTAAATGTTATAATACCATTACCATGTTTTTGTATTATTATTGTGAACTACGCCCCCTATCGGTGGAATAGGAAACTTGAAAATATTTTCCAGCAGTTTCTCATAAGCGATTTTATTATATGGTTTTTTTCCCTAAGTTGTACGATTAGAAACAGCCGGTGGCCTCTCATAATTAGACACATGGTATAGCTAAGAAAATAGAATATGGGACACCTTGATTCTATAAGTTAAATAAGCATATCTACTTTAAAGATTATTAACCTTGAGGTCTGCCTACATTATTTACAATTTAACAAATAACTTCTGGGGTGAATAACGGTTAAGTTCGATCTAATGCATACTTTTTAAATAACTAAAATTACGAAGAAATAAACAAAATTTGAGAATTGATGAAAAAGTTGAAGTACAATCAAATGCTGATTATACTGACAAGAAAAAAGTAATCACTTCCTTCTGCTCTTCATTTGTTCATAGCATTCACTCTACGAATTAAATGAAAATTGTTTGGATTGTCTTACCAAATATAATTTTTGTCAGTCAGATTGATTCGTAGCTGTTGCTTTGAACAATGGCCATTTGTGCTAAAGCACTCAGGCGATTGACGTTGCAACAGCTACTCGTAATCTGACAGATAAAAGATTCAGACCACTCGTATTATAAGTGATAATATTTTGTGCGTTTTAAGCAGAAACCAGAATTCAATTCACAAACGGCTCACTGGTCAAGACTGGGTCTAATATTTTTGAAACCATATCTGATAAAGCACTAACTTTGATGTTTATTTTGTCCCTCCCTCCCCCAACGGAAACGAAAACACTACTGAAATAAGAACATCATCATTATATTTTCTCCCAATTAACAGTGACGTAAATAAAAACGATAACTTTAATAATTTTAATTTTACTGTGCTCAGAGTGTTAATTAAAAGATAAAGGGTCTGTTTAACTAACTATATACTTTCTTTTGTTTTCACCGTTATAGTGTATGTACCAGTAGCGCATCGAACATTCGATTGATTTATACGAAATTTCAGATAGCTAAACTGTAGCAAAGTATCTAGCTTCTTTATCTTTTCTTACTTTTAAAACCGCATATCAAGGTGTAATTTTAGTTTATAACGAAGCGTCCCCCTTAACCAACTCTCATTTTTTTGTTGGTTGTCTGAAGAAACGTTTTATAAACAGCTAACTGGTAACAGAATTGCAATGAGACGGGAATCACTATTAATCCAAAGATCATTTAAATTCTGGGTGTCCCACCACATTTTGACAGTCCAATATTTCGAAACCTATTCACATGTACTATGAAATTTGGTAACTATGATTGGATCAGTGTAGTTTCCAAAAGTAGTACTAAAAATTAATAATTTTATTAAAATACGTGACATAGGTATTTTTTACGTTGTGCAACTGTTGCACAGTTGAATAGTTTTCCGAATATTGGACTATCAAAACATCGTGAGTCGCCCTGTATAAAGGGTACTTTAAATGGAAAACTATAGCCATGGTCAAAGCATCAACTTAACTGAATATGCCTAAACAAATGGTGTGTAATGCTTTGAATAATAGTTGTGTCATTGTTTCAATTCATTGTGGAGATGAGTGACAATAAAAACGGCAATTGACCCATTGCAAAGAATTGCTACTGGATCCATCAAACAGGATGTTGTTATTGGTGCAAATCATTTTCCTCCTGGGAATAATTTGACTCTTTTTTGTTAATCGTACGAGTCTTATGTTTGACAATCCTTTCATACAATTCAAAGAACTAACCCCGGCCTGGTCCGGCCCTCAACCAGCAAATGTGGAAGGCCCATTATCTCAGGGGACCACACTAACCCAAAATTTGGTATTCACTACATTTGCAACCCCCATATTTTTAGCCGCCACCGAAATAGTGAATAAAAATATAATAAAATAAAATACAAAATTTCTCCTTCGTACGCTGTACTTACGCCATAAGTAACAAAAAACAAAGTAATATGCTAATTAAGCATACATACCCGCAGATCCTGCCATGGCGAAGAGAGTGATGGCGCTGCAGGGGCCTCAAGTCTCTTTAAATTACAATAGAACGCGGTAAATTTTACTACGTTAAAGAAATAACAACACGAACAAATAAAAATATTTTAAAATCTTAAACACTAATAAAGTTTACCTGTAAACTACAAACTAAAAGGATTAACTATCTTAATCCTCTTTCTGCTAAACGAGTAATTGAATATCTTTCAAGGAAATTATCATTGCTTATACAAGAGAAGGATAACCAAAGTCTTCTCAACAATTTCGGCGAAAGTAAAAAAAAAACATAAAGGGAAAAACATTGTGGTATCTCAGAAACAAAACAATCAAAAAGCATATTATAGAATACTTCCACAAATTTATTTAAATTTTTATATTTTCAAGTTCTTGCCAATTTATTAAATTCAATTTATTAATTAAAGTAGTAATATTTGCTTTAGAATATTGAAAATAAATAAATCTACTTCAGTTCTTATTAATTTCAGAATTGAAATGAAATCTGTTTGGTTCATGAGCAAGTCAATTAACAAAGCCGAGTGATGGGTGTCCTAAGGTACTAAGGGTGATGTTTCCCTCTCAACTGTTTACCTATGTTGACAATGTGGTCTCCGGTACTAATTGTTCTAAAGTCTGTATACTATTGGCGCGGAGTAATAAATCATAATTACTTGAAATAATTCTTTATTTTCTTGAAAGCGGTACTTCTACGGTTAAGTAAAACCAATAAATTCTAACCAAAAATACAATCATTGTTCCGCTCTTGCAGCATAACGATCCATCTAGGGTCTGAGAACAATAGTTTAATCTTTGTAAACACGTTGCCATCAGCCCAGGTACTGACGAAACGAGAATCATAGCCGTAGATGTGGGTATTATACCAAGATACGGTGGAATATTGCTGAATTAAATTATTTACTATGAAAAATAGATTCCACAAAGTAAGGATTGAAACAATAACAAAAAAATTATCTACGTCACCACCACGTCCACTTCATTCATCGGTGTGGTTACATTGTGTTTAACTATTGTGTAAACTTAAACGCTTAAACCAGTTGATTAAATCGTGTAATTAAAATTAAATAAAAAATAGGGCGAGTGTAAAATTAGAAGGCGAAGGAGAAAAGTGTTTCCAGAGTTTGAAAGTACGTACGTAAATGTAATATTTAGATATTTTTTGGTTTATTGAATTAGGTACAGGTACTACAGTGGATGCTTGTGTGTAACTACATAAGATCAATTGGTCAAAAATGATTTAAAAATAATTCAATCGCCATCGCCAGCTAACAAAATCTTCATGTTCAAATACATTCGTTTTCATTTGATTCATTTTAATACATAATCAAGTGCATCGTTTACACAGTGGTCAAATTTTAAATATACTACAAAGATCTATGACCAATATTTTAAGTATACGCAATAAAACTAAGTAGTATCTATTAAACTAATGTTTCTTAAAAACTTAAAAGTGTCTTCAGTTCAAAGGAAAGCTTTTATTTTTAAGTTAATCTGTTTTGTATTTTTGTTAATTTTTTTTAATGTTCGTAATTCTTTGTTAGCACTTATTTAATCATGTAAAATGTAAAAATAAATCAAAAGGCGAAAAAATATTATGTTCAGTATTCCTAAATGAAAAATTGAAACGTGGTCACCATTTTATGAAAACAATCAGGGTTCTGCTATATGCCATATACATATACTATAAACTGATCTACTGCATAAGTAAAAATGTATTTTACTAAAGTATAGAAACCAAATTGAATTTGAAAATAATGATATAAAATATCAAAGTTTCATTAAAATATCTTTGAATAGGTCTAGGAACTTCCATAAAATTTAATTCGTCTTAAATTTAGGTAATTTAATTCCTAACTTTATGTTATAAAAAACGCTAACAATCAGAAATAAATAACATGTTTCTGATTTAAAGCCATTAAATTAAAAAACATGCAAGTTCCTTATTGCTGATTTTCACTTTTTAATTTTGACCTCCAGTCCTGGAGCACGAGCATGAGCCGCCACTAGTACCTAGACCTACCTCTAATACATAATACCATTGATTTTAATGATACAGCGTTTGCATGTTAGAGTTACGCTATTATTATACATATTAGATTAACACCTCCATCGAAAACAACATGAGTGTGTTCAATCCAAAATTTAAATCCGGAGCACAGAAGAGAAAAATGAAGAAAGATTACTGAATTTTTTCTGTCCAATACTCCTAGTACTAGTACCAGAAATGAACCTGGATCACCTCTTGCATCAACTCAACTGCCGACAGCGGATTCTGTTGGTAATAAAATAATTTGCTTTTCTAACTGTCGGTGTCGGTATTTTTTATAGTGGGTAGACATGGGATCGCACCTGTTCTTGACTTTGCTGAAGGAGAAGACGCACCGCCAGAACCCATTTCAGATATGTCGTCTCCTCTCGATTGTGGTGAATCAGCAGAAAGCAGTTCTTGCTCTGATCCGGGAACTGATGATGAATTGACGGATAACCGGAAGACATCTGATGCACTTAACCAACATCTGGGAATTTTTGTCAGCCCAAACAGTGATGATCCAATTCAAATAAAAAGCCTTTTGAATAAGCATTCAATTCAAGTAAGAGAAGGAGAAGGAAAGAAACTTCCTTTGTATGTTCAAAGCTATACTATCGAGCGTTGTCGAATGGCGAAAAATGCATAGAAATTGGCTATCATATTCCATTGACTTAAACAAAGTATTTTGTACCTGCTGCATGGCTTTTGGTGGTAAAGATCGGAATTCGCCATTCATTCATGGATATGAGATTTCAATTAAGAATGTTTATAAGGCAGTTGAGACACATGAATATCACAAGCTGGCAGCTCAAGCGGCGTTTCGGTGTCAGAAGGGGCGTGACATTTTTAATATGCTGGCTAATGAACAAGCGAAAAAACGAGAAAGTGAAGTAAACGTCAAAGAATGGTTGTTAAAAGATTAATCGATATTGCTCTGTTTATCGCCCGGCAAGGTATTTCATACAGAGAAAATGGTAAGACTCAACTGAAAATCATGGTAATTTTTTGGAACTTGTGAAATTAGTGGCAGACTATGACATTCTCTTGCAAAACCATGTGAAAAAATGTATTGAAGACGGTAAAAACACAGAATGTCAGTCCTGAATAGAAAAGAGACAACGCGACAGGGAGGAAGTTATGGCCGAGGTTCCCTAGTGATATTATTATCCAAAAATTTTATAAACAAGTTGATAGACACGATATCCTCGCAAGGCCGTAACAAAATCTTAAAACATCTTCAAGAAAGTATTATTTATAGTTTAATGGTCGACAGTACACAAGATGTATCTGTAATAGACCAATTGGCGATATGTGTTCGCTATGCCATCGGAGGAAATGTACATGAAAGACTTTTAAAATTAGCAGTAGTTCATGATTCCAGCGGTTTAGCTTTGTACGAACTTATAAAATCAGAATTATCAACCTTGGTATTCCAGTTTCGAATATTATTGCTTGTTCGTTTGATGGAGCTAACAATATGAAAGGCTGCTATAATGGTCTACAAGCACATTTAAAAAGGAGAACGGTAATCTCATTTATACTCACTGTATGGCCCACGTCTTGAATTTAGTTATAGCTGATTCGACTACTAAGTTGCGTGAAACGGAAAACTTATTTGGGCTATTAGAGGAATCTGCAGTATTTCTCAGTTCATCTCATAAGAGAATGGTTATATGGGGAAAGAGAAACAAAAAAATATATATACTGGTCACGAAAAACTGTATAAGTTACAAACAATTGGCGCTACTAGATGGTGGAGCAAGCATAGAGCCCTGTCATCGATTATTGATGAAGAGTGGATAAGCGCAGGAAACTAAGAAATCCAGGGAAACTTGTAACCTTCCTGACAGTTTTGAGTGAAATATCGACAGGGAATTTTGACGCCAAAACAAAATTTACGGCCGGTAGTTTAATGAGTCACTGGAGTAAATTCGAAAATATTTTCATTTCAATAATTCTACTAGATTTATTTCTAGTTACGTCACCTGTGTCTAAATATTTACAAACCAAAAACATTGATTACTCAACTGCATGGCGGTTGATCCATACCCTCTTAACCAAATAATACGCAAAAGGTGTGACAATTACTTTGATATGCTCTATGCAAAACAAAAGACTATACAAAGGAAGTCAACAGTCATTTAGAAAAAATAGACACAACATTAGAAACTGATTTTACCGAGAAAGAAAAAAATGGCTGGAGAGAAAGCCAACGATGACGCTGGAAGCATTTCAATTATACAGAAGTATAGATCGATGTTTTTTCAAATTGTTGATAGTATCAGAGCAAGTATTGAGGAGAGGTTTTGTGCTCATGAAGATATTTTGAATGACTGCTCGTGGTTGGACCCAAAAAGTTCGAAGAAATTAAAAATTATGACTTTTCCACCAGAAGCCTTTCGCAGCGTGCCCATTTTTGTCAATATTGAGAGAGACCATTTACTACTTGAACTGAAACAATTTGCTGATCCATTTGACAGTTTCATTAATAATAAAAAATCTAACATTCGCGATGGTAACGAATCAAACGAGTCAGAAGAGCACGACGACGAGGAAGACAGTAATGAAGGTAACAGCTGCGAAGAGACCAAGTGTTTTAAGTGTGTCTCATGTGATTTTCGAGCTCTCTAAAAGACGGGTTGTCACCAACCTGTATTTAGCGTACAAATTTGTGGTTACAATACCATGCACGCAAGTTACTTCTGATAGAGTATTTTCGAAATTGAAAGTGGTCAAAAATCGGTTAAGGGCTTCTTTAGGTGAAGATAATCTGGCTAATTTTTATTTATGCATGTTGAAAGAGACCTATTTACAGATTTAGATAAAGACAAAATAATAGATATTTTAGGAAGCAGTAGTCAAGCACTTTTGAGATATCTTATTTTGTAGGTACAATTGAAGAATCATTCGGTAGTTGGGTGTTGTATTTACAAGTTGTTACATTGTAATACAATAACTATGTCTTTTATGAACCAATAAAATTAATTTTTCAATCAGAATTTACTTTTTAACAGAAAAATGCAATAAGTAGGCACCGCTATAATCTGTGCGGGTCGATTCTATACTAAGTATTTACAATGCATTTTTTGTATTATGGGGGCGGCGATAGTTGGGGCCCAAAAGCAGTCCGGGCTCAGGGCCTACAGGCGAATCAGGCCGCCGCTGCAAAGAACAGTGGAACGCAAATTTGTACTGCGATAGCAGCTGTACCATTTAGATCACCTTTTTAATTAGAAAATTTATTTTAAAATTTGATAAACAGAAATGAATTCAAACGAATTGCATCATCTCGTATCAGTTTAATTATAACGAACACGCAGGCTGTTTAAAATGAATTTGCAATTGATGTGTGAAACCGAAGCCATGTGTTTAATTAAAAATGCTTTGTTTTTAAGTTTAATAAGCACTCCATTCGTTAAACACGCCCTATATTGAATCTCTATAGAATACGAACGAATAATTCTAAATGCAATTCAAATCGGCGAATTCAAGTTTTCAAGTGGAACTCTTTATCCTCAATTTATTTTTTGTTTTATTTCATCTATATGTGATTAATATGTTCTCTTTTGTTTCATATTTATTGAACTATACTTCGCTTCATTGGGGAGAAATACAAAATTTGTATGAATTTCTTTTAATCACGTACGTGGTTGCATTGTTTTTAAAATAAAAATGAATAAAAAAATAATTGCTTCGATTGTGGACGTTCGAAAGAATACATTATGTGCAGCATTACTAGAATCAATGAATTCGTCTAGTTGATTATTAATTAAAAGTTTTCGTAAATAAATTAAACGACAAAGAAGCATTTGCATAATTTCTACTTTTCGCCATGCAACTACCGAAATAATTTTTTGATACCATCAAAAAAAACGAAAACAAAAATTCAGAGCATTTTTCAAAGCAAGGGATGAATAATTAAACACGACTTCAATTTGATTTGCATATTTTCACGCGAGACTCGTTAGTCATTACTCATTAGTATTTGAGTGACAGGGGACGTTCATGCTGCCCGCGATGACGTCACGCACTCATTCCCTTAACTTTAGTAGATAATCCGTGATTGCATTTGGTCGTAGAAAAAAAAGAACTAATTCGGAAATTATTGACGAATTGTTTTCAATCTGCCGTGTTCAAGTGTGGATCGATACCGATGGGGAAAAACATTTAATTTCTTTTTTTGAATGGAGTTTTAATTTGGTTAATTGTTCTGTTTCTGTTTTTTTGACATTAAGTAAAATACGATAAGTAACAATAAATATTTGGTCAATATAATTAATGTATGTTCTTAAATAAAATATCTCATCCCAAATGGTTTCAAATTTTTAACTTCTAATTAGAATATGTTCAACACATCATGATTGAATACACTAAAAAATAAAGTAATTTGTAATAATGGGTTTTAAATAAAAATATTAGCAAAATTTTTGTAGTTTAAACTCAGGTTAAATGTTTGATACAAAAATGAAACAAAATATTGAATGTGTATTCACAGCAACAACGAAACTGAAAAACTTTTTCTATATTTTCATTTTGAAATTTAATCGTTTCAAAGGGCTATTAAGAAATTGATGGTCAAAAACTAATTAAATCTATCATGAAAGGTAAATATTTCCTCCTATAAGTGATCAACTAATTGGATTGTTCTTCCTTGAGGAGGGGCACCAAAAAACCATTAAGACGTTTTTTCAAGGCAACGTTTCGTGCAGGCGAATGTTCAAACATTCATGAATGTTTGTTCGTTTCTATGTATAGAGTGTGTGTTTTATTAGAGATATTTATTCACATTTAATTGTTAATTTATTTTGTGTTTGTTTAATATCTATGTGTTTTTTACACTTATTCAAGTGGCGGACCATTTATTTGTTTTGAAGGCCTGAAGAAGTGCACATTCGGCTGCACAAAACGTTGCCTTGAAAAAACGTCTTAATGGTTTTTTGGTGCCCCTCCTCAAGGAAGAACAATCCAATTAGTTAATTAAATCTACTTTTTAATGTATCTATAATCTTACATTTTACATAATAAGATAAACAAAATTATTAAGAAAAATTTTAGAAAGCAGAGATGCATAATAAAATGGACCAAATTACTCTTTTTCAAAGAAGTGTTGCTCAAGAAGAATTTTAGCAAACAGTTGAAATCATCACCAACTCGTGACCAAACATTAAGACTGACAGAATTAAAAAAATCTTGAATTTAGACTAAACCCATCAAAAGAAAGGTAAATTTTTGTGTAACCCCTAATTCTACTCTCAAGAAATCAGAAATGGGGACTGTTACTGTACGACAAATTTCCCTCAACATTACCACATTGTTTACGTGTTAAAAGGAATACGTACTAGCAGTGGACCATCGTTAAATCGTGCACTATAACTATGCATTTTAATGCGTTGAATGGTCTTAAAGTACCTATAAAGTTGGCTCAAATTTTTAAGCTTTAGCAATATTTTGGTTTAAATTGGTAGATATAAGAAGGGACTTTGTCGTGATTGTGATAGAATTTTGATTTGTATTTATTTCTATTAAAATTATGGTGTTAAATATGCTATAAAATGTACAAATTCAAACATAAAACAAATAAAAAGTAAACATTTTGAAAAAAAAGTGATACTATACCGACAAAGCTCCAAGTTTTGTCTTTCACAAAACATTAAATTTCACTTTAAACATTTAAAATTAAAAGTTGTTTTAAAGATACTTATAGTGCACGGAGTAGCGATGGCACGCTCCTAGTATGTATTCCTCTTAATGATTGAAGTAAATAGGTGAGTTGTACTGTCACACTTCTATACCAGGCTATTTAAAGAACTAAAGATAGATAAACTATACTTGAAGGTCTAGGGACCTCCATCTTACCACAACTCTAGAATATTTTTAATTCTTGTTGAAATTACACTATGCTTTTATAGGTTTAACACCTAATAATAACAGTGAAATGTCATATTAGTGTAGAGGTTGTTGTTTTCTGAAATTATTTATAAATTGAAAGATGTTTAGAAATAAATTTCCGCAAGTTCTGCTAAGGTTTGGTTTGGAATGTTTAAGTTTTAATGGTTTTCATAAACCTTGAAGCAAATGCTTTGACAAGACAAACCATTCCACAATTGCACTCGGTTTCGTCACTACACTATACAGGTTTATACTAACCTTCTGGGCTACCATACATAACACTTACATCACAATTCAATAATGAAAATGTACCATATGAATAATAGTATATTATTATACGAGTTACATAAACAAGGGTAATTATTGCACGAGAAGTTTTTAATTGGACGAGTGCAATAATAACCTCTTATGTAAGGTGTGTAATACACAATTTTTCGACTTTGCATCTTAAATCTAAAAAAATTACAAAAGATAACTCCATCTTTAAACTTTGACATTTAGTAATTTTTTTACGAAGTTGGTACCACGATAAATTTGGCGTCCATTAAATTTGAATTAATCATTCAAATACCAATTTGAAGTACGGAACGGAACGGAATTGATGTCGTTATAGACCCATTAACGTTGCAAAGTCGAAATAGTAAATTGAAAAACAAGTGTCACAAAAAGTAGTTGTGACACGTGTTTTTCATACTATTTTTTCTATTTCGCAAAAATTTACTTCAAGAAATGAATGTTAATATATGATCTAGTGTTTTTTTTTGGTTTAAAGCTATGTTGGTAGAGTAGTTGATATCCTAATAAAGTTAGCAACAAATGCTGTTGAAAGTTTGCTATCTTCAAAATAATGTGTTGAGATTTTTAATCACCGTTTAATTCACGAGTTAGTTACAAAACTTTTCCGTCGACCGTACTTTGTAATTTTAATAAAATTATATACTCTAATAATTCTAGAGAAGAAATGCTATTGTGAACGCACCACAACCACAAATTTATAACCTAACTTCATCGTTTCAACTTTTTTGTGAGAGCTTTGTCTTTTATTGCCAACAGTATTTTAATATAAGCTCACCAAGTTGATGGAGAATTAAATTACTCAATTTTGATTGTTTTGTCGAAATAAAATAGTTTTCATCACAGTAAAACAAGAAGACTAAATTTTTTTGTGGGAAAGGATTGGTGCTTAATCAATATAATGGACCACCTACAAAGACAACACCAAAAGCGTTTGACAATGTTTGATATATCATGGATGTAACTTAAGCACATCTCGAACAAGTTGAACTTTATATAATGACTTGTCGCATCATACCGAAGAAAGATATTTAATGGCTCTGCAACACTTTTATCAGAGACATATTTGCTTAAGACTCCTTATCGATAAAGTTTGGTTTTACATTTACCGTTCTATAATTTCACAAACACGTGCATGTAGAGTTTACAAAAACATTTTGTTAAAGTGGTTCCGCTTCACCTACAAAAGATCTTTTCAGAAGTCGGATGTTTACTTTTTATAGTTTTGATTTTTCTTACAGCCTTACTTAAAGAATCTAACTTTTGAACAATGAGTAAATAATATTGAAGAACTACGTGAGAGAATAGTTTGTAAAATAGATGTCCTGAACACCCTTAACATGTTATTAAACGTTATCATTGGAATGTTGCATACAGTACAAAATGTCTTAAAAATCACTGTGAACAAATTCAAGATTTATTACAATTGTAGATTAATGTCGATTTGTTATTATTAAAATGTGCTTTGCTACAAGTTACGACAGATTTTTTATTTATACTTTCATGTTGTAGTTGATTGAAGATAAAACGGCAATATGTATGTAAAGTTGCCTATACTAAAATCAATTTTGTTTACATTAATGTAAGTCATAAGTGCGCGGTCGATGGAAGAATATTGTTTGTTAAGTTTTGTTTCATAAATTAACATTAAATTTTCTTTGAATATTAAAATCTACTTAATAAGAACTAACCAAACAAAACCTCACTTAATTTTCTTACGTCAAAATTAAAACTGTAAATAATTTAGCTATACACTAAAATTTATAAAATCCCTAAAACAGTACGGAAAGAGCTTCTATTTCCGTACCGTGTACAATACGGAAACAAAGCTATAGAAATTGCGAAATAGAAAAAATAAATAAAACGTTCTGCTATATTCCACATTTTAATAGAAAATTTAGGAGCTTGCCTTTGTTGATGTTCATACGTCCAACATAACAGTCGTCAAAAATAATCTGCAATGGGTGGTATATCTTCTACGAGAGCGTCAAATTGGTTCGTTACTGATTTCACTAGGAAAAAAGCAAGAGCGGCAATTTTTTAACCAATTCAGCAAATTCATGCGATTCATTATATTGTACTTAAGAAAGAAATGTTACATTCGTATTTAGTATTTTACTTCAAAATGACAATTATTTCAGCCTAATAACTTATCTTAAGGTGCTCTATAAAAGTACCTTCTCATAATCTCGTATGACTTTTTTTAAATAATGTTATTCTTTTTAAGGAACTTTGCAGTGAAAGTTAAAAAAGAAAAAACACTTTGCCTAACGTTTCGTCCCTTACAAATGGGGACTTCTTCCGGAGGCTAATTTAATAAAAAATTTAATTACAAACACATGTATATAAGAATTTTTTGACAAACAAGTAATAAAATTATCACAATCTTCTAAAAATCACAGAACTTTTTTCTATTTCTTGGAATTATTTGTAAAAATTATACATTAAACTTATCAGTATGGTTATAAAATTTGTTAAACAATTTGTTTGTTGTATTATATGAAAATTTTGTAATGATGTGGTAATTGCTTTCAAACAAGATTTGTCAAAATATACTAATAAACCTTAAATGCTAATTGACAAACATCCGACCTTTTTTGATTGTTTACTTTGTCTATTATCTAAATAATACTGAACATCAATACCTGTTTACCTATAAGCTAAAAATAACTTACCTAAAACTGTCAATTAGGCAATATTGTCGATTAAAAATAGAAACGCAAACACGTCATAGAATACAACAAGATTTTCAGAAAATTATAAAAACAATTAATTATTACAAAAACACACGAGTTTTAACAGACACGTAGTATAGTAGTAAATGTCACGTGCCTCGGCGGAGACAAAACCAGTGGAAGCAAAACGGTGGCGGCTAAACGTCCCTACCTCTAAAGTCCAGTCTTTTATCAAGACGTCTCAACTGGGGATCAGCGAATTTCCAATGATTAGTTCTTCTTTGGTCCAGGTCATAAAAAGTTGTTGATTATTGACTTTAATCAATATTTTATGACCTGAACAGGAAAAACTAATTAATTGAGACTGACTAATCACTGATTCTCTTAGAACGTCTTGATAAAGACTGGCCTTTGCTAGTCGAAACGTGGATGCGAATAAAATACACGGTACTTCACCAACTCCAATCCCATCAAAACTCATAATAAGAAGACCCCTATCCTACGAAACAACTACAACTGTTCAATAAAAACGAAATTAATGCCGGATTTGGTAGTTGCCACCCTTTTACTTATGTAAAACAAATATTCGAAGGTTATTTTTTTTAAGGTCCGATTGGCCTCTAAATGAAAATCGCAGGGAGAATTAAGAAAATTTTATATGAAACAGTGTAATACAACATTAAACAACCTTTCCACGTAGTCTCTGTTTCGATTCATACATTTGTAGTAGCGTGGTATCAATTTTCCAATGCTTTCGTCATAGAAATCAGTTGCTTGTCTTTTCAGCCAATTCTGTTTGCTGATCTGCAGTGCAGCTCGTTGTCTGTAACAAAACTGTTTCCTCCTAGTCAGTGTTACATATGGATAAATGGATGTAAATTTGGAGAGGTAAGTTGGGACTGTATGGTGGGTGATCACAACATTTTCAATGAAAACGCTGCAAGAAGATCGTTGTTGCAACTGCAGTATAGGGCCGCACATTATCACGAAGAAAGACAATACCTGACGACAATATTCCTCTTCTCTTGTTCTGTTGTAAATGGTGTCTCAATAGAAGTGCACTTTTTCATTTGGAAATAAAGACACGTATCTTGTAAGCGAGTTGTAGTATTTTTATTGCATTGTGAAGTAGACACGTTCCGATTAAGTATGGAATAAAATATCTAGGAAATGGCCACCGCGGTTCTGATGACAGGCCATTACTCTTCTGATGTGGCTGTATCTCACCGACTACGCGTTGGATCTCGGTCTTGAGCTCAGAAATTGTTTTTGATTTATTCGCATAAACCTGAGATTTTATAAAACCCCAAAGAAAGAAATAGCACGGCGATAAGTCGCATGATCTAGGCGGCCAGTTGACATCAGAATTTCGTGAGATCAGTTTGTCTGTAAATCGTTGCTGCAGTAGATTGATTGTTTCATGCGGGATGAGGCAGCTGGCGCCGCTCTGTCTTGCTAGAACCACATGCTGTCCAGATTTACATTCACTGCAATTCCGGCCTCATTTTTATAAAAGTAACAATGATAATGCGTTGTTCTTTTGTGAGACGCTCCATTTTTGATAATCGGAACAATTACAGTTGACAGCTGTCAAATATAAGAATTACCGCTTGCACGAACGCAAAATTACACCAAATTTAAAAGTGCAGTCTTATTGAGACACCCTTTAGCATTTGTGTATTCAAATTACATAAAATTATTAAATTCAGTTTTTAAAATATAAACTACTGACATTACTGAATGTTTACATTATCTTAATTTATCTGCCAAGTTACTATTTAGTGCAATCAATAATTTAAATAAATTATTGTAAATTACCGTATTCATTTAGACATTTCGAAGCCAATAAAGCGCCCATTAAATTATCATTAACGATAATTCATTATTTCTAACAACAACGTAACTAAATCGAATATTAATTGAAATTGTCATATTTTGAAAAAAAATGAGAAGAAGTTGAGACTATAGGTAATAGATTGTTGTAGTGAGTTTAATTAATACGTTAGTTTTTTAACGGTTAATGTATTATGCGTATGCTTGTATTATAATTTTTATTATAAACTTCAATAATTGGGGCAGTTTATAATACAGGTAATTTTAGTTTTAATTCGATGCAAGATGCTTTTGAAGAGTATCAAAATTATGTAGTACTCAAAGTATTTTAACAAAAAATGGAAAAACCACAAAGATAGACATTAGAACAACAAAAAATGGACAATATTATTCAAAAAACAGTTATTAAGCATTCAAAGGTTGGTATACAGACGAGAATATGTGGAATTAGACTTAACTACTGGATATAACTCTTCTAAACTAACTTTAAATTAATTTAAAAACACGCGAAATTATAGAATTGGCAAAAAGAAATCTTCAAACTCTGTTCTGGTCAGGTCCATCAACTTCAGATCAACCTATACATTAAATTGTGAAAACCATGACAGTGAAGTCATTCTGTGACGGTACCGCTTACACTTTTGCGTGGATTGTATTTTTTAGAATAATTGAATTACATAGGAACAATTTCTCCCTATACCTATACAATAGAAAATATCAACATCTCAAAGGGAACAATCACTGTGTTCCTGTTTAAACGGAAATCTTAATTAACTTGATAATTCTGGCGTGTTAAACAAAAAAGTGGTAACTACATTTTCTTTGAAGAATGAATTAGAACTGTCTGTTGATTGCTAGTTTATTTTGGTGAAATAATAGCTCATCATAAAGAGAACATGAGTCGATCAATATTTGTATTAATGTTTTTCATTAATCATTTTAGAATGACCTAAAATATTTGTCTCTAAATGCTTACACATGAAAATTGCTTTAAGTGCAGATTACTTTTTGAACCTGGTACAATAGTACGAGGAGGCATTAAGAAGTCGCAACCATCTACCATCTAAATTATGTTCACATAAAGCATTCATCATTTTATTTTAAAAGTATTAATAAACCATTTTGCATACTTTGAACCATAGAACACAAAACTAATAAACTAACAATTTTCTTGACTATTATCAACTGCTGTTTGAAGTGGTGGATCCATGTTTCATGCGCTGTTAAATACGTTCAAAACTTTAGAGTTCAAATTCGTCATTCCTATTTTTGTTTATAGTGGACAAACGCAACGTCTACTTTATTAAAACTTTCTTCATCCAAATGTTCCTGCAAAATATTGAATACGGTGCTTTTTGATATCTTTAGAACATCAGCTATCTTCATTCAACGATCGTCCATAACAGTTTTGAAGTGTTTTCTAATACCACATTTTAATCCATTACTACGTCATTATCGACTGTACAAAATTAAATAAAATTTTGACACTGTTTACTGGTTAGTCCAACTACTATATTTAACAAGAAATACCTTCACAATTACTGAAAGTGATAAAAGCACTTCATCCTTTCACAATAAAAAAAATACTTTTTCGAATGGTCCACTACTCGTTATTTAGCAAATATTTGTCACTTGCCTATATTTGCCAGGTAGTGCGAGTGATTCACTCGGCCGTTACTTGTACAATTCTTTGTTGCTGACAAAGTCCCTTCAGTAGTAGGTAAAAATGCCGTGACTCAAAGAGATTCGAAATATTTCGTATTTTACAAGTTCCTACTTGTCGATGTGCTTGTAAATTTAGTTCAAACATAATGTACTTGGCAAGTACGCAAATATTGACGTACTTGCCAAATGCACGAGTAGTGGGAGTTCACCTTTGACCGAACTCCATCTGAATAGCTGTTGATTGTAGTTAGAACTGAGAAGACGGTAAAAGCAATGATAACAATGTATAAAAGGAACACGATATAGCAACCTCGTGTAGATCTAATATTTAATACATACATAGTTTCCTGTCAGTTTTATGATGATGACAATGTACAACTTTTAAGGTTAGCAAATGTGAGTAAGAAATAGACACGATTACGTTTTTGAAAAATGCTTACATAATAGACTTTCTTTTAGTACAATTTTAACAGGAAAAATAAAGAAATCTTGAAGATTTGCTCGAGTTTAAAAAAAGAATCAATTATCTCACTGTATACGAAAAATATTGCTCATCTTACAATTTAGAAGACCAACTTATATTTTTCTATCAGTTGCCACAATTTGGCGAAAAGTCTTTTTATTTAAAAAAAATTGCTCATACATGTTTAGCAACCATTTAAATCTTTTTAACCTAATAAAGCACAAAAGACAAAATTTACAGATTTGTAGGTTGTTTTTTTTCTGCAAAGCGTGTTTTAATTCAAAAACTAAAGACAACCTGAAATATACTATTACAACATTTAAAATGGAAATTTTTGATTCGCTTTATTGCAAAAATTTAGAACGTGGTAAAAAATCGCATGAGGTTCGAACATCACAACTTGGTCATCAACTGTAACCTTTTCTAAATTACTAAAACATTTAATAAATTTTAAACATCCAGTAGGGCCGATGGATCAAAGATAGTCAGTTTTAGATAAAAGAATGCGACACGAATTTCTGTTAAAGGCGCCTCCAAACAATGCTTCACGTTCCACTATATAAAAACTAACTTATCGTTCGCATATTGCTGAAAATTCATGACGCATTTTATTAAATAAACACAGCTCCCAATATCAAATGAAGCTCTGGTGAAGGTACGATTGCTAAAATGTCTTCTTCATATTTTGGTCGAACTAATGCCATATTCCAATCTTCCTTTTTTGGCTAGTCACCAAGTGCAATGATGCGCTGATGAGTGTAACCTACTAATAAATTAGCCATATTTAAATCACACGCTAGGTTTACATTATGATTGTTTTTAATAAATTCCCCTAATTGAAGAAGGTTCCATAAAATTTAAATATTGTGATAGTTTTCTTCAACATCACAAACAATTCCAAAAACAATTAATTTCTTAACCCCAAATGTTTTACACTAGTCTTTAGTATTATACAAAAAATAATCAACTTTGTTTATGGTGTTCATTCAAAATTAAAAAAAAAACTTTCCCGTCTATTCCAATCTTGATATGGTAGTATGCAGGATATTCCCTTTTCTTCGAGATAAGTTGTTCTTTATATAGAATAAGCACCTTTGGAAGTTTTTTTCAAAAATATTTTTCAGTTGTCTGTAAGTAGTCATCCACCTCATGGCTTTCTTCTCTTAGGTTAAATTTTTAATTTTGAGCAATTGACCGTGTAGATGCTTTTTTACGTATGCAAGTGATAAGTTTTACAATTTTATTTGTGATTTAATTTAGAGAACTTGTAAGATCCAAAAAAATTTTGGCAGAAAAGAAGTTTTTTGCTGTGTTGGGCATACAGACTTAGGCTGATGCAGATTTTTCATTTGTTTTGTTTGAAAGCGGTCGTCCAGGTCTTTTGCGTTTTGGCAGATTTCTATTCACCGACGATGAGATCTACCTACTCCGCAAATTTCGCAATTGCAGTACAGATTTTGCCGAGTTTTTGGTTTTAAATTACGTCTTTTTGAAGAATAATCATAAAGAAGAATCTTACGTGTAAAAATTCCCTGACCACATTCAGATACAACTTTGTGGTGCATATTCCACATAGAACCTATACATTATCAGAGTATTAATCACTGACAAAATACTTCTTAATTATATCACCTTAAAGTCAACTAGTCTCATGATATTAGTTTTTCCAAAAAACAATATACACACTTTTTTTTAAGATTTTCCTCGTAAGATTTCATTTTCTAATAAGCGTTTATGATATGTACTACCTACTAGCTTAACTTTGTTCCCTAATAGAAGCATGGTACTCTTTCAGAACAAAACAGTGGGTTCAATAGTAAAACGTAACATACCATATTTTCCTATTTGGCCTTTTTGAATATTGCAAGCAAAAAATTTTTGAGCAATTTTTTTTTGTTAAAATATCTTTCTACCGAACTGATAATAAGTGTTTGTGGGACATGAAGGATAAAAGCTACCATAACTGGGATATTTCTAGACAAGGATGGCAAAAATCGCCAAAGAAATAAAAACAAATAGTAAGTATTTTCTAATCTTACAAAATTTTTTTTTAATATTTATGTTAAATTGTTCCTCATTACACCAGCTATGTCATTTGGTACTTAAATTTGAATAAAGAAGTGCTAGGGAGATAATATTCACACAAAAAAAACGATATTGCATGTATTTTTCCTATTTCCCACTCGACGGTGGAAACCCTGTATAGTTTTTTTATTATTAAATTTCTTGCATAATTTCTTCTTAATATTGTAAAAATTAGAATGAACTTTATAATATATTATATTGACACTGAATTTCTTTTCCTGGACTAACAAAATAATTTTTAAATATTTGTTTAATATCGTTTGCATTTCTGCCGTAGCAATTATACCTTCTTGTAACAGACATATTTCCCGCATTCATGGATACAGAATCCGTGATATTTTCACATGTTACACCTTCCTAATCTATTATAATGTTGTGCAATAGACAAATGCGTTTAACTATAACCTCCACTTTGCTGTTAAAATTCCAAATGCGCATTCTACGCAACGTCGAGCTCTTGACAGCCTATAATTAAATATATGTCCTTCGTCAGTGAGATCTTGTTTCGCATATGGTTTTAACCAATATGTCTTCAAAGAATAGGCATTATCCCCTAACAATACAAATGGAACTGAAACTTTGGTAGACAAAATATTTTCGTTATTTGGAATGTTCAAAGTTTTAGTTTCTAATCGCTAATAAAGATTTGAAGCTGAAAAAATGCCACCATCGCTCTGTTTCCCGTAAGCACCTACTTCAACAGCAGTGAATTTGTAGCTCGCATCAGCTAATCCTTGCAAAACTATAGAAAAATATCCTTTATAAAAATATCCAGTATTTTTAAGGCATTTGATTCGAATGTGTTTTCCGTCAATGCAGCCAATGCAATTAGGAAAATTTCAGTTTTTGAAGAATTCATTTGCTATGGTTTTCCATTTGTCTTCAGTAGGTAAAGGCATATGTATCTCACAAAAGACGTCAAATATTGCATTGCATGTTTCATAAATGATGTTTCGAATAACGCAGTGAGAAATTCTGTAGGAAAAACTTAATGCTCAAAATGACAACCCACTTAATAAAAATCTGTAAAAAAAACATTCTAATGAAAAGCGTGAAGATAATGATTTCTCTACTAATAAATAATATATAACTCCATTAATAACATCTTTGTATTTCAGGTGAAGCCGTCAAAAATAAATGGCGCCGTTTAATGGATACATTCCGTAAGGAATTGAGAAAGATGGCCATATTTTAGAAGTATGGAATTCTTGAAGAGCCAGTTTCAGACAAGAAAATTGGAAGGCAATGTCAAAAGCAGCTTGCAGTCCCAAAGTAATGGCCAAACATCTGAAGATGAGAATGATGACAGTGTTGAATCTCATCCCAAATAAATTTGAATCAACCTCTCATGGCCACAGTATGACAGCACATAAACGTACTAGGGAAGCTACTAAGCTATTTACTGAAACTGAAACAAAAAAAGTAAAATCAAGTGTAAGGCAGTTGATAAACTTTTAGTGCTTGAGGAAAAAAATTGCAAGCGTACAAGCAAAGGCAAGCTACATCTCATACTGAAAACGCAGATTATCATTTGCTTATGAGTTTACTGCCATACTTAAAAAACGTGCCAAATCGAAGAAAAATGTTCCTGCGGTCTAAATTACAACAAGTGTTTTGCGAAGAGGAGCAATATCGAGAGAACACAATTCATTCATTTCCATACCACAACACAAATACCGTTTCAATTTAACATCCAAGTACGTATAATTGGGAAAATGCATCAAGAATATCTGCAGGAGGTTCTTCCAGCTACAGTCTAGAAAACAGATCAAGAAACAACACCCCAAATCCTCAATGTGGTGAACAAGAAGAATTATGCTCGTTTTTTTTCAAATCATTTACCGGAAAATCATTCTTAAAATTATACATTGAGAATTTTGTTGTTTTTTTTGTTGAATATTTAAAATAAAATATGTGTATTACGTTTATTGGATGATCATGTTTTTTTTATATTTAATCACATTTCTACATTAACTAAACAAGCGAGTAAAGTTAATTCTTACCTTAAAGTTACAGCCAGTCACGAAGATTTTTAGTATTTTGATATTCTTTCTTCAATTCCATAGAGTATATATCTAAACGTTGTAGGTGTCATTCTAAAATATTCGTAAAACTTATGAAGGCGACTCGAAAGGTCATGAAAAAGCGTTCGGTACTCCCCTTTATCATTTCTTGCTACAAATATGCTATTAATGTGTTCCGTTTTTGTACCGCTCAACACTAAAACTTTTAACAGCGGATTTTCCAAAGAATACATATCATCGTCTTCGCTGAAAACCAGAGGCATACTGATGGACATAATACGCATCTAGTGTAACCACTAAGTTTTGACGAACAAATCTGATCAATTCTGATAAAGTCGAGTTCGTCAGAACACGCATCCACTGTGACCATAGCCTAATCGTCTCAATTGTTGAATACATTTTTGTTTGATTCGATTGTTTGTTTTCTATTTGTGCGCAAGTTTTAAAAATCAAAGTCCAATGGGTAGATGAAAAAATGCTGAACCTCTTCACACCTCTCTTGCGTATGGTGAATTTATTATTATTATTATTTTACTTTTTTTTAATTAAAAATGGAAAACGATTATAAATAAGCAATTTCTCAAAACAATCGAGCAAAGCTCGAAATAAACTTGTTCGAAGCGCTTTTTGGTTTAATACATAAAATTGTAATCATAATAAACACGATTAGTTAGAAAATTTCAATTATCTTATTGATTTTTACCGATTATGTTTTTAATGGACAATCGGTAATAATAAATCCTCATATTATTATCGGTACAGACTAACGATCTTAGTCACAAATTCAATTTGTAATTTAATTAAAAACTGTATTATAAATTACACATAAAAGTTGAAAATACCAAAGACTGATTAATCGCCAGTTATTTAGAATGAGTAATTTTTGTATGGGTTTATTGGCGATTTGGTGGAATGCACAATATAAAATGAGAAAATCGATACAATACATTTGGGATTTATAAAAAAATCCTAAACTTTAACAATAAATTTTACAAAGTAAATCATCAAAATTACTTTGCATCAATGATAAGAGGGCAATTGAAGGTATCCGGTGGCGGCAAAAGCGGTATATCGATTGGAGTGCCGGACGCTGTTCGCTACCCGCTGCGGTCACCAAGATAACGACCAGAGGGTGAAGAACGATTGCATACAGTAATCGCCTCAGCACCTTCTGATTCACTACGAACATTTCACAAGGTGTAGGGGTTTTATCAACTCAGATTTATTGCGGGACTCTTTCGCTCTACTGTACTTATTTTCTCGCTGCTAATTTAAGCTTTGGAAACTCAATCGAGGATATATAGTTTCGTTTGTATTTCGAATTTCTAATATATCTGCAAAGCTTCTTTTATTACTTACTTACTTCATTTATTTATTTCATGAATAAATTTAATAACGTAGTTGCATTAGATCTACATAAGTTGCATTTCTTCGAAAGGGTAGAATAAGACTAATAAAACGTGGAAGGCGAATACTAAACAAATGCGTGCTTTTAAAAAATCGTAAACTGGTCTATTGCATTAACATTAGCACAATTTGTAAGTTGTAATAGGAGGTAACCCTTGCCGTCCCCGTCAAAAACTCGCAAACTCCATTGAAATAGGGAGATGGGTTATATAGGAGAGGGCCCAGCTTCATTCGTTCCTGGAACTGTAATCTTATTAAATTTACATATTAATCAACGGATTTTAATTATCCCATCCTCTTACCCCGCAGTCCTGCCAGTGAGCACAACGCGTCCTCGTAATTTACATTAATCCAATAATTGCATGGAGGTTTGCTAATTAGAAATTCAAATGAGGTGGTGCTTGCAGAGCGAGGACTATATGCCCGCCTTCCCCTATCGGACCCCTGCAGCTTCACCCTTTCATGCTGCCCCTCTACTCGAACAACTTAGGATTACAGTCCGAATTCAATCGATTTTATATTAGTAGATTTGCTAAACTCCTGTTGATTTGTCTCATTCTTGGTCTACTTAGGTCTACCAACGAACCCGAATGAAAATCCGGTCCTGTTTTTATTTATTTTTATAACTTCTACTTGTCAGCAAATTTTTTTTTGCGCAAACTTAATTTACACGACTTAATTATCCCAGCGTGTGCAGAAACATAAACAAAATTTACCCCGCAGAAACCTATGTGCAAACAATTTCAGACTAAAAAGGTATTGTATGAATGAAATTTAAAGGTCAATTGCTCAAAGTTCACTAAAAGAAAAAGAGTGTACATTTGTAGCTTTTAACACAAAACGTAACTCTTAATTATCTTTCTTTCTTTCCAAAGGCCCGCTCGAGTGCCATTAAAATAGATTCGTTATTGTTTCCAAAAATGTTTTTTTTACATAAACTTTACACGAATCATTTAAAAATAATTAAAAATCACTATTAAAACAAAACAAAAAGTGTTAAAGTTATTTTTCATTCAAACAAATTTTTTTCAATCGGTTCTGTTTATATTTATTTGTTTGTACTCCGATTAAAAGTATATTTGAGTAAGATTTTCATATTTGGTTACTTTAATAAAAGATCAAAATTACGTTAGAATATTTATAAAAATATGTACGAGGTGAGTAAATAGGCGAAGTAAGCGAATGTTTCTCAGAAACAACTCATCGTATCGACTACAGTAAAAAATTTACATGATAAAAGTAGCCAAGAGAACATGTTGAATATTATTTTTGAGTTTCTAAAATGTTCACCAGAGGGCGTAATTGTCATCTTGAATTTAAAATTATTTTATCTTACACCAGCAGTTTTTGATGCAATTTAGTCACTAATTTTAGTGACTAAAATATGCTATTATTCACTTACCCTTATTTTGGACTACGAATGAGATAAAAATATAAAAATCAGTGTGTTCCATTTGACCTTTGACGATTTTTAAAACTACTATTTTGATAACAATTTTCAAACACTCTTTATAATTTTTTTGACAATTTTGCACAAATACTGTTCAAACGGACCCAGCTTAACATAAAAAATACACAAACCAAGTAAAAAATGTTTTTGAATAGTTGATAATTCAAATTAGTTTTTGGTCTGCAAACGCCAACTTTGACATAAAACATTAAATAAGTCAGAAACGATTGAGGTGAGGTATGTGACATTGTACATGAAATATGCCTAAAATTAGACGTAGAAGACGTATAGGGTGTTCTATTTAAAATAAGCAAGTTGGTACATTATTCCGGCAAAACCGGAAGTTCTGCCATCTTTAAAATATTTTGGTTAAATAACACGCATCAACTTTGGTACGTGCGCCAATTTTTAGAATTTGTCTACGTACAGTTTCTCTATAAACAATCGCGGCGGTTTTCGGTGAACCACCCTGTATAGTCCCAAAGGACGAAACAGCGGTCGAGTGATTCTCAGTGTTTATTTGCTATTGCAAAATCTCTTGCAAATTTACAGCAGGCGATTAGAGGTTGTTATTTTCAGCTAACACTTTTCTACTCTTTCTACCTACATTGACAAGGTTAATCGTCAAGGCAAACTTCTTCGAAAAAACGGCATTAAACCTATTTTTACATCTTCAAACAAAATCGCTTAAGTTTTACCTTCTCTTAAGGATAAGTTTCGTACCCGTTCTTCTCAGAGTGTATATCATATTCCTTATTCAGGTGAATTAGTGAACATAAGTGAAACTGGTCGCTCTATTAGTACACGTATTTCTGAACATGACCGAGTGTTTCGAAGTCTGCCGTGGCTGAGCATTATTTTGATACTGGTGCCAAGATAAATTTTAATTATTCTCAGTGTTTATTTGCTATTGCAAAATCTCTTGCAAATTTACAGCAGGCGATTAGAGTTGTTATTTTCAGCCAACACTTTTCTACTCTTTCTACCTACATTGACAAAGGTTAATCGTCAAGGCAAACTTCTTCGAAAAACGGCATTAAACCTATTTTTACATCTTCAAACAAAATCGCTTAAGTTTTACCTTCTCTTAAGGATAAGTTTCGTACACGTTCTTCTCAGAGTGTATATCATATTCCTTATTCAGGTGAATTAGTGAACATAAGTGAAACTGGTCGCTCTATTAGTACACGTATTTCTGAACATGACCGAGTGTTTCGAAGTCTGCCGTGGCTGAGCATTATTTTGATACTGGTGCCAAGATAAATTTTAATTATTCTCAGTGTTTATTTGCTATTGCAAAATCTCTTGCAAATTTACAGCAGGCGATTAGAGATTGTTATTTTCAGCCAACACTTTTCCACTCTTTCTACCTACATTGGTAAAGTTAATCGTCAAGGCAAACTTCTTCGAAAAAACGGCATTAAACCTATTTTTACATCTTCAAACAAAATCGCTTAAGTTTTACCTTCCCTTAAGGATAAGTTTCGTACCCGTTCTTCTCAGGGTGTATATCATATTCATTATTCAGGTGAATTAGTGAACATAAGTGAAACTGGTCGCTCTATTAGTACACGTATTTCTGAACATGACCGAGTGTTTCCAAGTCTGCCGTGGCTGAGCATTATTTTGATACTGGTGCCAAGATAAATTTTAATTATTCTCAGTCTTTATTTGCTATTGCAAAATCTCTTGCAAATTTACAGCAGGCGATTAGGGATTGTTATTTTCAGCCAACACTTTTCCACTCTTTCTACCTACATTGGTAAAGTTAATCGTCAAGGCAAACTTCTTCGAAAAACGGCATTAAACCTATTTTTACATCTTCAAACAAAATCGCTTAAGTTTTACCTTCCCTTAAGGATAAGTTTCGTACCCGTTCTTCTCAGGGTGTATATCATATTCATTATTCAGGTGAATTAGTGAACATAAGTGAAACTGGTCGCTCTATTAGTACACGTATTTCTGAACAAAAAAAAAAAAAAAAAAAAAACAATGACCGAGTGTTTCACGGATTTTTTTTAATTTTTTTTTTTTTTTTTTTTTTTTTTTTTTTTTTAAAAATTTATCAGTCTGCCGTGGCTGAGCATTATTTTGATACTGGTGCCAAGAATTTATTTTTTTTTTTTTTTTTTTATTTTTTTTTTTTTTTTTTTATATCTTTTTTAGTTTTTTTTTTTATTTTTTTTTTTTTTTTTTTTTTTTTTTTTTTTTTTTTTTTTTTTTTTATTTTTTTTTTTTTTTTTTTTTTTTTTTTTTTTTTTTTTTTTTTTTTTTTTTTTTTTTTTTTTTTTTTTTTTTTTTTTTTTTTTTTTTTTTTTTTTTTTTTTTTTTTTTTTTTTTTTTTTTTTTTTTTTTTTTTTTTTTTTTTTTTTTTTTTTTTTTTTTTTTTTTTTTTTTTTTTTTTTTTTTTTTTTTTTTTTTTTTTTTTTTTTTTTTTTTTTTTTTTTTTTTTTTTTTTTTTTTTTTTTTCTTTTTTTTTTTTTTTTTTTTTTTTTTTTTTTTTTTTTTTTTTTTTTTTTTTTTTTTTTTTTTTTCTTTCTTTTTTTTTTTTTTTTTTTTTTTTTTTTTTTTTTTTTTTTTTTTTTTTTTTTTTTTTTTTTTTTTTTTCTTTTTTTTTTTTTTCTTTTATCTTTTTTTTTTTTTTTTTTTTTTTTTCTTTTTTTTTTTTTTTTTTTTTTCCTTCCCTTTTTTTTTTTTTTCTTACCCTTTCTTCTCATTTTTTTTTTCTTTTTCTTTTTTCTTTTTAATTTTTTTACTTATTTTAATTTTTTCCTCTATTATTACACTTTTTTTTAACATACCCTTTTTCCACTTCTTCCTTTTCTCCCTTCTTTTCTACTTAAATAAATTTTAATTATTCTTCTTTCATTACTAAATTTTTTTTTTCAATAGAGAGTAAATCAGCAAACATTCTAACAACTTCAATCACTATTGCGGTTTCAAACGTTCACCTTTGAACTCTCGTTTATTTGTTTCAAGTTTCTCGCCCTGATGAAGCCCCTTAGGATACATAATGAAACGTTGGCAACTATGGTTACCAATTTGACACGGTCCAATTCCGGAAGACTTTTTGGTTATTAACAGAAAAGATGTATGTTTTTAATAAAAAATAGTAAGTAATAGAAGCGAAAGAGGAAACAGCTAGTACTATGGAATCAATTAACGATGTAAATAAGGCACTCATTAATATCAAAAATAAAAAGATCAGGAAATATATCAACTGAATTAATTAATTATGGTGGCTGTGCTCTTGTGAATAGATTAACAAACCTCAGTAACAATGTAAGAACAATATAGTAACAACAGAACTGAAGATATCCGATATAGTATCAATGTTTCAGAAATTAGACAGGAATGATTCAAAATGTTATAGAGGACTTAGCGTCAAGTAAACTATTTAGCAAAATTTTGCAAACCAAGTTAAGAACGGACATAAGGCGTACAGTAAAAGAGGATCAAAATAAATTTACCTCTGGAAAAAATGTCGGTGTCTCGAAAAAATTGTGGGGACCGTTAGATAAAATTCAAATAAACAAAACTTAGTTACCATCATTAAAAAATTTTAAAAGCACAACCAAGCATACATTAAAGTAGGGAATTCCTAGTCAGAACGATGACGATGATCAATTGAAACAAGTTATATTTAGTGTAACAAATGATAATAAAAGAATAGGAAGTCACAAAATTAGACTACGCTTACAAAATGCAGAATGGATGATTGACTGCATAAATTTGTTAAGGTAGATATAAACATATTTCACGAAACCCCAAATCCCATATGATAGTACAGTTTGAACTTCTGCGAAGTATATAGTATTCCTTAACCCGAAAGCATTAATACCATGTTTAAGAGAACTGATTTTAAAACTGGGTATATTAAGTTTTAAATTAAATATAAACAATCATTTTTAAATTAAAAGTTTCTGTAGACTTAGAAAACCTATTTCATGTGTAATGTCAATGTCGGAACCACCCAATTTTCAAAGGACTTGATGGTTGATTTTAGTTTTATTGCAGAACTAGAGATGTAGTCTATAAAGCATACTCTTTGTTAGTGGTTTAAACTTGAGCAAAATCTGATAGAATGCAGAAATATTTCTACAAATATTACATTTTGATGAGTTTGAGTATATGGCAACTGTCCATGAGGTGGTAACACCAACTATATCTTGTCATAAGTGAGGTGTCACTAGCAACTACATTTATTCTGTAGTTTCTGTATAATATAATTAATTTCTATTAGTGGAAATTCACAAGTAAACATACTAGAAGCATCAATTGACATTATTTGTTAAAATCTGTAGTACTAGAAGCATTAATGTCTGGATAGGAGTTACCAATTTGAATAGATATATGAATCAAAGCACAAACTAAGTGCTGAAAATTCTGATGGGATTATTCCCAATTTATTTCTAGTTTTTCCCAACAACAACAATTACGAAGAAATTGCAAAGAATTTTATAATAAAACATTGGCCAGAGTCAGTTTCCTAACGAAAATTTAATAGCAGCGTGAGAAAATTCTTCAAAAAGAATCGATAGTAACTATAAAAAGAAATGAAAAGCAAATAAAGGAGTGGTGGGATGTCTAAAAGAAGTTTGATGTTATTCATGAACCGATTATTATTAGCATTGCAATCTTGAACTGATTCCGAAGATACATATGCAGAAAGATATTTTGCAAGATTACATTTTTCCACTTCATTTCTTCATATAGTCTTTCTCACAGATTAAATTAAAAACATTTATTAATTGTACATATAAGAATAATAATATATTATTAATTTATATTGAAACATAAAAATTGAGAAAATGTTTTTAAATGAAGTTTGAAATATAGTATAGAATACTAAAACAATTAGTACCGAGACCACATTAATAAAACAGTTGAGGAAACATCACCCTTAGTACCTTAGGACACCCATCACTCGGCTTTGTTAATGACTTGCTCATAACCAAACAGATTTCATTTCAATTTGAAATTAATAAGAACAACTGAAGTAGATTTATTTATTTTCAATATTCAAAAGCAAATATTACTACTTTAATTAATAAATTGAATTTAATAAACTGGCAAGAACTTGAAATATAAAAATTTAAATAAATGTGTGGAAGTATTCTATAATAACTTATTGTTTTGTTTCTGAGATACCACAATGTCTTGAAAAAAATTCTGTTTGGTTTAATTGTCAACGTTTTTAAATAATAGTTTAAAATTTAGCCTGAACCCCTTCTGGGTGAAGGTGAATAAAAAACAACCAATTGAGTTTGCTTCTATCTGAGAGCTTTATCAAGCTTAATAATGAGTTGATTCATAAAGGAAGTTTATCATCATAAAAAGAATGACGTCAAGAATTAAAAATTAAAATATGAATAATTAAAATATTATTAACAATGATAAAAATGGATAAAAATTTAAATATCACACAAAACACAAATATACGTTACGAACGAACAAACCAAAACATATAATGGTTTTTTGTATTTCACTTCCACCCAGAAGGGGTCTTAGACCTTAGTTCTGTATAACTTCATGATGTCTGTCAACATGGATATGTACCAAAAAGATCAACTGAATCATATTTAATTATATTTTTAATTTTTGTACAATCAACCTTAGATAATTCAGGACGAATAGGTGTTGTATTTGCTGACTTTTGAAAAGCGTTTGATTCAGTTCCATATGATTTGTTATTAAAGAAACTATACATGTTTGGTTTTAATAAAAATTTTGTTCTATTAATATGTTCATATTTGAGGTTTAGAAAAGGTGAAATCAAATTTTAAAACATGGTTTACGGAACACATGAATTATATAATCAATAAATGTTATAAATTAATGAGCTTCATAAGAAGAAGCACTTTTCATTTTAAAGACATTAAGACTGTAAAACTTCTTTATACTTCCATAGTGCGTAAACTAGTAAATACATAAATAAAATAGAGAAAGTACAAAATAAATTCTTAAGCTACATGTACTATAAAAAGAATCATATTTCACCGGTCAGAGATCTTTCAACTAATATTTTAAGAAAAGAAGCCAAAAATAGAAGAAAATATTTTGATAATAGTCCATTTATTTTGGCTTTAAAACAAGTAAATATACTTTATAATGCAAACAGACGAATTGATATCTTTAATAATTCTCTTAAGTTCTTCAAACAAAAATGTTTTAACTGTCTCTGTTCTGGTTAAGATTAAGTTATTAATTGTAATTATTTTTACTAATTATTAAGTATGGAATGTTCTGAATTGTTTTGAGTACTTATACAGGCTGTCTTCAACATCTTGAGTCAAAATTGGATATATGATACCAAACTGAAGATTTGGATATAAGGAACCTATGTCCGCAAAAGCATAGTTCATGATTTATTAAAAAAAATTCACAAAATTTCTATTATTTATTGCAAAAACAATGTACGAGTTATAATACCTTATCCATGCTTCACTGTAGTGTAGTCAAACATGAACTGTACACAAACAAATGTCACAGTGTCAACTGAACAGGATAGCTAGAACCAGGTAGTTGTTTCGTTATTGTGCTGGTTAGCTAGAGCATCCAGTCGTCGTTATAGTCAACTCGTATCTCATGAAAATGTAAGTAGCTCACACGAACTATTAATTTCCAACCATTTAATTCCTTACTTTAAATTGCAAGTTTTTTTAAATAAATGATGAACTTTTTCGACCATAGGTTCCTTATATCAAAATGTTCACTTTGGTGTCATCATATACAAGGTCATTGATGGTCGATGGTAGGTTAGACGTTTATGGAAAACGGGGCATAGAAGTAATCTGAAAATTTGGCTATTGCCATACATAGACACAGCGTATAAACATTAATGTTGATCCAAGTACGCGCTTAAAAAAATCAAAATATTTGTCTACTTAAAAAATCCACTCTATTCTGTATGTCAAAATTTTGAAAAACTCTATGCATATTTAAAAAGAGCGAAAAAACTGAGGTGAAATAGACACTTTTCTAGTTTCCGCATACAATTTTGTTATAACTAATTTGAGGTAAACTTAAATATTTCGGAAATACATCGGTTTAAAATTCAAATAAAATAAATTTAATTTTGGAATTCATAAATTATTTATTTTAAAATTATGAAATCATTTCTGTGTTTTTTTGTGTATCGTTTAAAGTCTAAGCCTAAAATAAATCGGCTGAGCCATAATTAGGATAAAATACATTTTAGAAACGCCCTGTATGCTTAAACTGTATACTGAAACTTCAGCCACATCTTTTATTCAATATGTTTTACGATGCCCTGGACAATAATTACTTTGTAATTGCCATACTATTTCATTTATCTAGTGCATTCGATAGTGTAGACAATAAAATCTTACTTAAAAAATTAGGAGTATTAGGTATACGTGGGGTATCAAATAAATTGATACAATCGTACCTGAAACGATACAAGTTATTTTAAATAATACAATTTCGCAAGAGATGGCTATTGATATAGGCGTTGGTCAAGGATCTGTTCTGGGACCGTTACTTTTCCTGTTGTTCATAAACGATTTACCCAAATATATCTGCGAAAGCAATGTTTATACAGGGTGTCCAGAAACTTTCCTGACAAACGAAGACCGGAGATTCCTCAGATAATTTTAAGACAATTTAACCCAATTCACCTAGTCCAAAAATGCTTCCTAAGGGAGCTACAGCTCTTGAAGATGGCACCTGATAAAGTAAAAATTAAAAATAAACTTCGCGAACTGACAACAATTTGACAATGAAAAACGTAGGTTTTACTTTTGTTGGCAGTTCACAGCCAACTAGTGCAAAAATATAAATTTAACTTTAATGATAAAAACAAAAAATTTCAAATCCATTTTTCTAAAAAACGGTGTATCCTAATGACTTAAAGTAAGAGTACCTTTTAGTACTAGAATACCTGAAAATTTAATAATCTAGTGTCACAAATGCTTAAAAGTTAAAGACAAAAAATTTATGCGTTAAAATAACCGTTGACCTACCCAAAACGGACGCCTATGACCGGTACTAGAAATTCGCAATTGATGGAATCGTTCTGGAGGTATTTAAAAAAAACTATTTACAAGGCGCCATCTTCAAAGAGCTCTAGCTCCTTTAGGAAGCATTTTCGGACAAGGTGAATTGGGTCAAATTGTCTTAAAATTATCTGAGAAATCTCCGGTCTTCATTTGTCAGGAGAGTTTCTGGATACCCTGTATATATGCTGATGACACTAATATTATACTAAAATCTAAAGATAAAACTAAATTATTAAAAACAATGAACGAGTTTGAAAGTTGGTGCACTAATAACAAACTAATAAGTAACACAGGAAAACAGTGATCATTAACTTCAGTGCGTCACATTTGAATACTCAATACACTGTAACAGCAAACGACATTGGAAATTCAGATATTGTCAGCTTCCTAGGATCAATTATTGATAGTAATTTATCATAGCATGATCAAGTTGAATTAGTTAGCATTAAATTAACTAAAATCTGTTATATTCATATTAACCTAAAGAAATACATGCCTTTACACGCATTATTGACAGGTTATTACTCAACAATGAGTTATAATATCATAATTTGGAGACAAGCTGTCGAAATAAATAGAGTGTTTATTCTTCACAAACGAATTTTACGAATCATTTATAATCTAAGTTTTCGAGAATCTTGCCGAGATATATTTAAAATATTCTTTACGTATTGTGCAAAACGAACCGTAAATTAACTAAAGACAATTGTTGAATCCGTTAGCAAAAAATAGCAAATTTTATTATTTCAAACTAGAAAATTTATAAAATCCAAAATAAAATTATTTTTATTCGAATTATCCGACGTATTACGAAATGATCTCAAATTACTCACTAACAAAATTTTATGCAGAAACAAAAAATTGTCTAATGTAACTCAAGGTTTTTCAAATAAGCAAACAATTTTTACAAAATTTTGAAATACAAGGTTTCCTTTCCAAGATAGATATGTATGTATTGAAATACGTATTTTATCCTAAATAAATGATAAACTAAAGGAAAACACGTAAATGACAAATGTCATTATTTTAAAACAGAAAATTTATGAATTCGGAAATAAAATTTGTTTTATTTGAATTTTAAACCGATGTATTACCGAAATATTTAAGTTTATCTCAAAATAGTTATAACAAAATTGTATGCGGAAACTAGAAAAGTGTCTATTTTAACTAAATTTTTTCTGCCATTTTCAGGTACTTATGTAAACAGTTTTTCAAAAGTTTGGCATACATGGTGTTTTTTTAAAATAAACAAAATATTTAAATTTTTTGATTCCGTACGTGGATTAACATTAATGTTTATACGCTATTAGATACTTTATCGAAGAAAAGAAAAATCACACTGTGGTTGGTGAGTTATGAGCAAACAAAAAAATTAACAAAATCAAATAAAACACCCTATATCTTAGTTATAAAGGATCGGAGATCTGTACAATATATGTTTTTTTAGAATCCTTTTAATGTCCCCTAATGTATGCGCATTTACCACTGAATCACCATGTATAACTCTGATTGAACTGTTGCCCTCTTCACCTTGCACGTTTACTACATTTTTCCGCGTTGGAGGTGCAGAGTATAAAATTCTTTTAGGGCCTGTTCTTCTTAAGGTGCGTCCAGATTACTCGTATCAAAGGGATTTGCGACGAGTCGAGCAAACCATGTGGAAGGAGACTGATCACTTTTCAGTTTGACTGTTGTGCTCGTCGACGATGGAGTGCACTAATAACCAAACGTTAAAATACGTAAATTTCTTTGAAAAATTTCCAATTTTGTGGGATCCTAGCTAGAAATTGTATAAAATAACACCTAAAAAAATGAAGCGTGGGTGGCCATTTCTGAAGAACTAAAGATCGGGGTACCAGAATTAAAGAAGAAGATTAACAGCTTGCTTGCAACATACCGAAAAGTTTTTGGATAATACATTTATCAGGAGATAACTTGCGCTAAATTTATCACGATCCATTTAATTAACTCGCCAGCCAAAAACGAATCTATCAAGTCAAAAACCCGCGACAACCTGAGCACCTTTAAATGATTGAATTTTATATCCCACACCTCCAATCCCAAAGGGTACCTAAACAAGACAAAATTTTAGGTGTAAGCAAATTAGAAGAAAATACTTACTTACCATTCATATGAAAATTCTTACTTTTTCCCAAATTATAAGCAATGTTTGGCGTTGTTACAATTTGTAATACATCCAATTGTTATTTTTACAATAATTAATTATCTATCCAAATATTAGCATTTCTAACAATACACTAGTTGAAAGTTCATTCGTGCATATGAAAGCAGAAGAAACATTTTTTAATTTGTCAAGGAGGCTAGTTTGTTGTGGTGTTACTTTAGTTACTACGAAGAAAAATGTGAAGTTTTTTAAACACTACAAGTTAAAAGATAAGAAAAGCAATTCTATAAGCAATTACAAAATAAATAAATACATTTTTTAACTGAGTAAGTAAAATGATTTTTTTGCCTTTTTATGAAATATTTGCAGAGCTTTAAAAGGATCATCAATGACATACATGTTTCAACAAGGCCACGCGGTGTAACGCTCACATAATTAACGCAATAATAATTATCTTTTTAGACAGGTCCAAGTAAAGTATAATTAAAACACAAAAATAAATGCAGGCGTTTATATTTATGTAGATTTTTTACACATTTCTATTGAATTCAGTATTCGAGCTTTGACTGTCTGAATCGCCAATTATTTTCATTCTTTATTATATCAATGTGGCGGAAAAATATAATGTAGTGGCTATTTTTTGTGCCTAACGAATATTTTTTATCTATTCCCCACTCGTTATGCTTTGAACGCTTCAAACATTACTCATGCACCGGCGAGTCTGCAATTTTTACTGTGCAATAAATCATCATTATTGGCCCGTGCGCGTTAGCTTACTTTTTTTGTTACAGAGACATTCATTAAAAGTGCAGCTATTTTGAATAGCTGCCTTTGTTTTACATAATTATTTATTTTCTATTTTATTTTTTATCATTTATAAAATGCATTGTATCATACAACATCTAGTTATATTTGTTCATGGGATATCGTAAATCTATTTCAACTGTTTGTCCTTTGATTCATTTCAATTTGAAATTAAAATTTGTTTTAAACATTTATTTATTTATTATTCCCATAACGTAATATCAAACTGTTTAGTTTACGCCAATGTGTATCTAGTTTACATGAAAGTTAGTTTATTTTATAAAGGTAAATTAGCAGATGGTACTACGTTTTATATGAAATACTTTGAAACTATAATTTTACTGAATAACTGTCAAGTGAAGCAGTACTTAATTGAAAGTTGCATATCTAACAGAACATCAGGTTCAACCATTTACTCGTTTGTTTATTTTGATTGTTATATTTTCAAGTTTTTTAAATAATTCCAATTATTAATTTTGCTTCAGATAAACTATTTTTCTACACGAAAACAAGCCATTGTCATCATGGTCGTATTATTTAATGCTGAAGCATACGTTATGTTGCTGGATGGTATAAAAACTCGTTTAATTCTTGAATTCCCCACGCTATTTTTAAATTTGAATTCTTATTAAACTTATTACTCCACATTTTATAAACAACCGTTTCGCGCTGAACCCCATACCGTTCTGGTACTAGCATACGTGTAAAAGATTATCGAAAGTGTGCGGCGATATAAATAAATAAAATAAACGTCTAACAGTGTCGCAACTCGCAACATAATAATTTTGATAGAAAAAGTGACAAAAACCGTTTTGTGGTATAGGGAAAAAAGTCAACCTTTAAGAAAGAAGAAAAAGTATATCTAGTGAGGAAAATCCCAATGATTTGGGCCTTCTTATAGGAGAAACAACAGGAATAGGAATCGTCAATGACACACCATGTCCTTAAATAATGCCGACGTTTCGACTAGCAATGGCCAGTCTTTTCAAGGCAATCTGTATAATAAAATTAACGGTAGTTACAAAATTAACAATATTGGTAGACATTAATAAATTATTTTGGTTTTAGTTACTAACAGCACAAAGTATCAGTACAAGATCTACAATACAAACATAGTACGTTACCTAAAGTGTTGGTGATATGTCAAGGACTCCTTATGGCTATCGTTTAGGTCCAGTATGTCAAAAATAAAAACATAAAAATAATTAATTAAACTAATTTTAAAACCAACAGGTTTACGTTAAAAACACATTAACCGGCTCACAAATATACTTATAAAAAACAATACAAAATAAATTAACAGATTAACAAGTAGTGTATATAACAAACAGACTTTACGACGTGTACCCAAGAAAGTATATCGTAAAGCAATTTTAAAACTGAATTATAAATTTTAGCAACGGCCGATTATTGTTAAATGTATCTAATTGGTAAGCCATTAATACGAACGTTACCTGCTACCTACTACCATTCCTACATTCGCCGTCGGGTCAAAACGAGGTACCGCGCGCGCATCTATCTGTAAAGACGAGTTAAAAATAAAAAAAATGAAAGTTGAGTTATAGACAATAAAATTTCCGACATCTTTTATTTTATAACTTTTTTGTATAATTAATATTGGTGGAAATAGTGTTAAAACATTTAGTGTCGCGTAATATCTCAACAATTACTTATCGAATCAAAATAACAACAACAAAAAGTTGTTTATTATTAAATTCTAAACAACTTTTATTTTACGAAAAAATGTGTAAAATGTATATTTATCTAAATACTTAAGGATTTCGAAAATCTATGTATAGGTTAATGACCCTTGATAGATCATGCTAAAAACTGATTTTAAGTAAGACACATATACATAGTTTTATAAAGCGGTTTTCTGATAGTTCGTTTGTATGCGGACGAACGGCCTGGACGCCGGCCGGCCATCGGACAAAACTTATCTTTTGATTCATTATAACTTACTTTTTTCTTTATCCGACAAATCAAAGTTAGTACGTTATAGTAAAACAAACAAAATTTTCTGTCTGGAGGCTGACCGGCCGTCGTATGTAAAGGAGATATTTGGAAAACCACCGGTTTGCTTTGTATCAAACTTTGTATATAACCCCGCAAATCTGATTAGATTTAG
This sequence comes from Abscondita cerata, assembly GCA_030710515.1. Lineage (NCBI taxonomy): Eukaryota > Metazoa > Arthropoda > Insecta > Coleoptera > Lampyridae > Abscondita > Abscondita cerata. The sequence goes on along the minus strand of JALBCR010003904.1, from coordinate 2,536 downwards.
GCATAATTTGTCAAGGCAAAATAGCCGTTAATTCACATAGATCTTAGAATTCTTGGAAAATTTCCAAAAATAATAAGTTTGCACATTTTTGCTTTAAATAAAAGTTGTTTGTAATTTAATTATACACAACTTTTGCTTAAACTATTTTTTGATAAGATAAGTAATTACTTAGGTAGACTATCACGTGGCACTAATTGTTCTAACGATACCTCCAACAATATCAATTACACAAAAAAGGTATAAAAAAAGTTGTTGGAAAATTTTATTGTCAATAACTTTTGTTTGAACTTGAAAGAAATGCGCGCGGGCTGTACCTTGTTTTGTTTCGACACGTATGATAGTAGGTAGCAGGTAGCGTTCGGCTTACAAGTAGTTATACACATTTAACAATTATTGGCCGTTAGTAAAATGTATTTTTTCATTTTACAACTTTTCCTTCTTTCTTAAAGCAGATTTTTTTACAGCGTATCCGTTTTTGTTCATTCTTTTTATCAAAAAAGTTAGACGTTTAATTTAGTTGTGGTACACTTTCGATACTCTTTTACACATTTGTTAGTGTATCAGAACGATGTGGAGTTCTGTACGAAACGTTTGTTTTTTAATATAAAATATTATGGTTGGTCCATATTTGTGTTTAGAACTGCAAATTGTTACTTTTCTTGATGTGCACGGAGCAAATGTGTGTCTAATGTAGGGCACAAAATCGGTGATAAACGTTTTATGATACTAAGACGGTAAAAAAGAGGTGGTTTTGTATGTCAGACAAGAAATGTAGATTAAGTATTTTGGAAATTTTGAGTTTTTTGCGTTCCAAAAAAGTACACAACTTATATAAATTCCTGGACGTTGTTGGTGTAGTTGTGCAGTTCATTGTGATCTTTTTTTTTATCAATTACGAATATTTGACTTAATAAATCTCGTTTGCGTGGTATTTTATGCCTGATGGTTAGACAACAAAACGTTGGTGTCGGAATTCGATTGATTAGAAATCAACTTCATTTTTGCGTATAATTCGTTCTTTAGAATGTCCACTTCTGTATATCAATAGTTAGCTTTGGTGGTCGTAGCACGTGCTTTCTCATGATTGCTAAAGGTAAAATACTTTCTTTTATTAAGTAAAATCCTCAAATTATTTAATTAATTGTAGTGACGATTTCCTTTATTTTTATAAGCTGTAATAAGTACATATGTATTATGCATACTGTCTAATGTCGTAAGTGAAACGAATTTTTCTTTTCTATGCAAGCGCCATTTTGGTATTCTTTTTAGAATTTCTACCAACCCATAAATAACTGAATGCAAAACCATTCTTTACTTGTACTGCTAGTGTTACCTATCACAACCCTTCGTTCTACGAGGCAGGAGTTATCGTGATATCTCTATAAAAGAACAGCGGTACCTTATCACAGCAGCCGGCTTTCCATTTTGACACCTGTACGTCGTGACTGTATCAGCCAGTAGCTGGCCAATCAACTTTCTTTCTTCCTGTATCAGTATCAAATGGAAATTTATGTAAAGCACCTGACGTTTCCGCACATCAAATAAAACAATTTAACAGCTATACCTTAGTTTTTAAGTCATTCATGTTGTATGCGTATAATTTTGAAACTTCCATGATTGTAGTTGTGTCTTAGAAACCGATCAGTTTAATTCGCTGCTAATTGATAACTAGCGCCTTTTGTGATCGCGGGGTTTCTCGACAAAACGGTTACTTTAAATCTCTTTTACGTTTTAGTAGCTATTATTAAGGAAGTCATCGTAACTTTTTTTGAAATTAAATTCGTATAAGAATAATTAAGGTACTTACTTCAGCTAATTATATAGTCAATTTATCTGTGATACGATCTGTAATGTTAACGTAATTTATTTGCAAATTGTTTTGTTACTTGCTATAAATGTATGTATTATGTATTTCTGTCTGTGACATGTGGTAAAACAAGCTCTATATCGTTAAATTATGTTTCTTGCGTTATCAGTTTGTTTCTTTGTGTCATAAGTCCTTAGTGTTTAGAACTGATAACTACAACTGTACGGTGGCGCCCCTTCGTCTTGAAACATCTTTTCTATGACTACATCGCTAAAAATCGCTCACGACCCCTCAATGATAGTAGCTATCGGGTGGTAATTCAAAACGACTACAACTTTCTTTTAAAATAAATTTTCAACAATAACAAACTGTAACGCTACCATTTTGGCTAACTCTGTGTTGATTTGAGCTGACAGCCAGTAAGAATGCTGTATTCATTCGTATACTTGAATCGGAAAATTAATCTGAATACCTCTGTACAAAAATTAAAGTAGTGGTGTTCCAAAAATAATGTTAATTCCACAACTGAAGTTGTTGTTAACCCTTCGAATTGTTGAAATTTGTCAACTTAAACTTTATAAGCGCTCCAGTGGGATAGGCAATCAACTTGACAATAAATGTGAAGGCAACATAAATATTACAGCATTGCTTGTTTGAACTAAACACGCTAAACGCACCGCTTCAAGGGTTTATAGAATTACAGACTATTGTTTATAAATAATGCCACAA